>UYYA01003987.1:0-209689 GCA_900624975.1 Angiostrongylus costaricensis | reverse complement strand
GCAGGCTCTGAGGAAGGCGAAATCCGCCGAAACGTCAGCTCATTTGTGAATAAAGAATAATAACACCTCGCGTTTGCTCAACAAAAATACGAAGAATTACTTGATCAATGCCGAGGTTAATAGAAAGTCGGTCGTGGGAGTTACTGAAAATGTATTCAGATAGCAGTGGATTTCTCAGTTCACAAAAGTCTTTTGATTTATGTGTGGATTCACTGCTGATAAAGGTTTTTTGTCTGATTGAGTCGATTTTCATTGAAATCCCGAGATAGTCGTAGTAGACCTTTGCAGATTTCCACCGCAAACAATCGTTTTCTTTCTGAATTAGAAGGTGCTTCACAGATATATCTCATACATTTCGTCGACCTGAAATAGATTGGAAGGCTTGGTTGGCTTTGGGAAACATTGTTTAGCTGCCTAGGTATGTCAATCGAGACAGAACATCGGTTCTGTAGTCATTCAAAAATTATCATTGCGACTAATATCAATTAAATACTGTAAACTTTGAACATGACGGAGTATTTAAAACCATGCGGTGCTCGATCTTTATTCCAAAGGGTGCATGGTTGTTTCGTCCGTAAAAATATATTAAACCGAGTAGGGACCATTTGATCCTAGAGCCGACTAGACAATTGCTCGATATTCTTGAAAAAATTGAACCATTATCTTAAAACCAATATGATGTCCCCGTACTCATCCCTCGTGAACAACACACGACTGGTCCAACTACAAAGCTCTGAGGAAGGCGAGGTCGCTAAAGCATCCGCCATTGAACAAAGACAACAACAACAATGAGAGCACCTCTACCAGCCTCACGTTGGCTAGAAAAGAGAGTTCTAAGAACATAAACAAATATATCGATTAATATGCCGAGGTTTATAGAAAGTCGATCTTTCGAGTTATCTTGATAGCACTTTATTAAGAATTTGTAGCAAAACGAAGACTTTTCGTTTTCGAGAACCAGTTTTTCTAATAGTTTCTGCTAAAAGCCTACAAGTCACGACATTTAAACTGTGATTACTGTAGCTCGTTCAACTGCCTTAAGATCCGTTTTAATTCAAAGTCACTTATAAGAGCAAAGGGCAGATAGATAGATAGCTAGACAGATAAAGGGAAAGAAAAGAAAAAGAAACTCGGGAAAGAAACACTTTGACTAGCCATGAATCCTACAGGTGGGATGCCATATTGTATTCAATACACAGTTAGTACAGCTTTTCATTTATTACCTATTATTTTCTCATGGTACGGTCTTATGTAAAATAAAATCACAATGATATTTGCAAAACTCAGACGTCAATCCAGATTCCAACTCGTAACTACCTTTTTGTAGGCAGAGGTGTTACCCCCACCCCCCACTTCACCGCGTTCAGTGCCTATTTGTGCCTCACAGATCATTCCCATTGACGAGTTGTTGCTGATGGTACCGTTAGGGTTAAAAACTGGCGGAGAGAAAGGAAAAGCGAGGGCATCAGTGGTGTAGTTGGTAACTTGGCCAGTATTTCGATATAAAGGATGGTGAATGTTCTTCTGAATTGCGACAAACCACCATTGAAAAAGATTTTCGTCCCATTTCCTGCGTTGCTCTCCATTCATCGTACTGTCGTAGCGTCAATAATAATTCACATTTAGGTTAACAGGTCTGTGATCAGATGGTTTTTATGGGGTGGAAAGTACATGGAAGATAGGGGGAAGAAAACTATGGAAGAGATGGTAACAATTTTATATACACAACTCTGACTTCAACAATACACGCATGAAAATACGCAAGAACATCCGCCATAGGACTTCCATAGAAATCGGTCAAGGTTGTGGAAACGTGTGGACCAGGAAGTTTTTTATTTATCCTGTTCTAAACGTATGCCTCATCATCTCTCCTGGCGCGAATCCCAACACTTGTCTCAATCGGCTGGTTTCTAAATCTATCGTCTACGCAGGTGTTTGAATTCTGTTGTTGTTCGGCTGCTACTACAGGACTTTGTCTTTTCCACGAATACCATTGAATATTGCTAGACTTCACAATGTATGACTTTTTATAGAAAAGCTATCCATTGTGGCTTCGACTACAGCCTCAGCTTAACTGGGTTCAATGCCGATTTGTGCTTTCCAGACAATTCCCGCTGACGGGTGGCTGCTAATGGCATCGTTACGGTAAAAACTAGCTGAGAAAAGGGCAAGTCGAGAGCCGCAGTAGTACAGTGATTAACACGTGAGCCCCCGGAAAGGTGAATGAGGGTTCGAGTATGGCTTGAGACTGTTTCGCAAATATCTCGGCGCAATAGTGTTTGATTGGATTCTTCCAAGAATCCTGAGATAGATGTACTAAAGTGTTCTAAGATCTTCATAACTAGAAACCGCCGGTTGTTGTAGATCACTGAAAGCACTTCCTGGTTAATTCTCATAGCAATTTATCGGCTTCGTAGAAATGGAGAACCTCGTTGGCCCAGGGCCGTGTTCAACTGAAAACTACGTGCATGTTGACCAGCACCTTGAATTAGTGCGCTTCCTACGTTCCTCTTAGTAGGAATTTCTTAGAGAAATACATACGATGTAAATGGTTATTCAATCAATTCTACCACTTCGCTTCGTATTGCTTCCACTTCTCAAGCTTTATATGCTCTTATGACCCGATCGGTAAAGTTTTAAAAAGCCTGTTGCTTGTCGCGATACCTTCCTCATCTATTCGTTGCCTTCCTAAGGACTAAGAATTTATCCGTCCCCATATAATTACAATTACTTACTTTTTTATGTGCCACTAGGAAGAGTTATCGTCGCAATAACTTCAACACTTACGTGTGGCAGAAACTGGTACGAACCTAATCGTTCTCAGCGAGCGTAATGACTTGAGATCAATTCACGTCTGCTGGTCTCCTTCTTTACTCTTACATTTTATTTCACGTATAAATAGAAGTTGATTTACACAGTACTTTAAGTCCCAAATGTTACAATTGACTAGATGCAACATTAGAAGATATATCGCTTTCGTCACTGCTTCATTTACTGACCTTTCTTTAATTCCACAGTGAAATTGTTGTGAGTTGCTGTGCTTTGTGTATCACAAAACTGCTAAGAATTCCCAATACTTTTCTGCTTTTTTCGTTTGAAAAGCACATTTCAGTGGCATCATCAGTAACTTGGATGCTTTCACAGAGTCGATTTAGCCTTGACGATCAAAATCACTTATGCGTCGTTGTTGCAGTACTAAGGTGCTACTTAGATTAACCATGTTATTCGGTCCCGTGATACCTGGACTACTGACTCTTTTCCAGTGTCCATCTTAGTTCATTCCATTCCTTCTTTACTTGAACCTCATCTAAGATTGTGATTCGTACCCTTCGCTACGAGAATGTCATCCACAACTAAGATTTGCGCGTTTCGCCGCTTGAACGTCATTTACGATTGCGTTCGGGATCCTTCGCCACACGAACCTAATCTATGATTATGATTACCATCTCTTGCCACGAGGACACCTTCTATGCTTGCGATTAGTATCGCTCGCCACATGAGCATAATCTACGGTTAAGATTTGCACCTCTCGCTACATGAAACTCATCAATGATTCGGATCTGTGTTTTATTTTTGAACAACTTGATCCTATTGACTTTAACCCAGTTTAAACACTTTTGGTCGTTTTCGGATGTAGTCTTATTGGTTGTTCCATGAAATGACAGGTACTAACTCTTTCCTTCCGCGCCATTATATGGATCTAAGGAGCAAAAAAACGTTAAGGTAAACTGCTTCTTTTTCTTGCCACACACTGGATTGAAATACTTGAGTGAATGCAAGCGATTATATTTCAATTATTAGCGGACCTAAATACATAATAGATATTATATTTGTTATTGGCGCAAAGGATCTTTACTTCCATTTCACTTATGCCTTAGAGTTATCACCAGAATCCTGGGAGACGATTCTCATTAAAATCTTTACTGAAGCATAAATTCTTTTGTGTACTTGTTTCGCTGATAAGCAAAAAAATCGTTATTATTGTTATTATTATTATTATTATTATTATTATTATTATTATTATTACTCTTAATATTACCACATGACCCGCGTCATCACAGCTACTGCGTATATCCCAGCACATATTGTATTCGATTTGTTTTCCTCGCATTCATTGTCCACAAAGGTGCTCGAACATTTCGTATGTTATTTTACCTGCTACTTGAGGATTTCGTCTTTTTTTGAACGTCGTAGAATGCCAGTCGAGTCGATTATCCTTACAATGTTGGCGATAACGAAGCCAAGGTGTTCCCATGTGGAGTGGGTGTTCCCATGTGGAGTGGAGGAGAGCGTTGGGGAGAGCGTCGTACCAGCACTTTGTTTCCTGATGGATCACTACCCACTGCGCAATACCATTCACCGAAAAAATGTTGAAATAAGGAAATAGGGAAAATAATGAAGTCTAAAAGTAAAAAAATTGGAATGGAAGCTCAAGAAATTTCAAAAAAAAATACGAAGAGAAACAACGATGTTTTTTTGCTATTTCAGTAAGCGGGAAAATTTTCAGTATTCTAGAACTGTAGTGTAGAACTGAAGTCTCGCAAACCCTCCTTAGATTTCTCTTTTTCGGAGGATTTCATCATTTTTTTCTCGTCGTATTTTTCTTTAATTTCTATAAAACTTAACATTTCATCACATCGTATCCCTACGAGAATCTATTCATTGACAATTGAACTTATTAATTTAGCAGTTTTCACAGCCTGGCAGTTATTCGTCGTATTCGTTTCCCACGTCCTTTTCTCGAACATTCCACACGACCTCGGTGAATGTTCGGAAATGTCGTTAACGTGCTCCATCAGAAACTAATTCACCTATGTTAGACAGTCATCGAATCACACAACTCATTCGGAAGCCGACAACGATTGAATATATATCTATCAAATCATCATTTTTGAGTTCATTTTCGATGATGATAATGAAATTTTCATGATTTTGCGCTCAGTATCACTAAAAGTTCGCTGTAATCACTCAGCTGAACACGATCGCTTCCTAAGCTGTTTTTTCCAGTTATGCTAACTCTGTGGAGCACGAGGATGCTGACATATGAGCACAACTTAGAGCATTAGTTGGGCTTCGAACCTGCGGCCACCTTTGTCAGGGCTCCTGAGCTATCCACCACACCAACCGACGCTCTTACTTCACCTTTCAGCTATCATCCCCGTTGACAGGTGATTGCTGATAGCAACGACAGAGTTTTTAAAAAACTGGTTAGAGAAAGACAAAGCAAGGGTCTCGGTTGGTCTACTGCACGCCAGCACTCATCAAGAGAATTGCGAGTGTTGCTCATAGCTCAGCATTCCTGTGGTTGTATTTCATATCGTACTATTTCATGCAAGTAGAATGAGTTGTAATAATAAATAAAAGTCAAGGCATTGTTACATCCTAACTTTGTTTGTACTCAAATGCCCTATTTCTACTTGATTACCTATGTTTTACATCGAGAAATAAGACAATCTTCCATCATCCTCTTCTTTCCTCCACTTATTAGCTCATTCGCTTACAGAACTACTAGAAAAAACTACTGAAAACTCTGACAAATTAACCATGTGCTCTGTTGTGCGTAGTGCTGCTTTCAACGAGAAAAATAGGTCCAGTGCATCGAGCATAGTTTCGCCATCACAAGTTTGTATTTCTATAATAGGATACACTTGAACGTCTGAAGTTCCATAGGGAGTAGAATTTTGATTCACAAAGTAACGTCAGCTATAATTTTATGACTTCCTTTGCACAGGGCGAGAGCGCATCGCTCAGTGGTTGGAGACGCTTTGAAGTAAACACGGGATTGTTCTCTCGTTCGATCCAACGCATCGACCTCATCAAAATATTCTCGCCTCAAATGGTGGGCTTCCACACGAAATTGCTTAGGTCAAGTATACGTTCAATCACCTTTACCATGATATTAATGGAATCGAATGAATGGCACGTCCCTCAGAGATTGATCAACGCGTAACACTCTATCCTTCATACTTTATTCCCTATATATGCCATTATTAGCTCTAGCTCTAGTTCTACAGATCTACTATTGTAAGTGTCACCTTGAAATCTTTCAATCAACGAGCAAGCAGTATAGAGAACTTTCTCAGGTTCATTTTTTGTATGATCTTCAAACATTGCAAAGAAGATCAGTACTTACATCATCACTACAGTTACTACCATAAGCAGTTGTAGCAGTGACAACAGATGCTTTCTGTTTGCCAACTTTGACATTTCGAAAGAGACCATGCTCTTGACCGAGATTCTCGTATACTGGTTTCAGAAAAAACATTTCCACTACCGAAGCGGATTAATCCGTTAAACGAATTCGCTACCACTTCACGAAAATAAAAGTGACTGTCGCTGGTTTATTGTAGATGAGAATTCTCCGCTCTATCCAATCCCAAGTTCTTTGTGAATCTATGTTGTTCTCAATGTCGTTCCTCTGAAAATTTCAACTGACTATGTCTTCCATCAGACCACGCGGCTCTGTAATCTCATATACTATGTAGGAAAACGGATGGAATTGAAACAGGTTCTCCTATATCTTAACTTGGATATCTTAAATTTGTCTTTGCAATACTGTTTTCTTGGCTGGGGTTATTATAAAAGAGCGACTTTCTTCGTTTTTTGTTTAGACATCTTAAACTTGTGCAATTAGGGCGACTTGTTCTCTTCCTAGTATAATCATAAAGGACAGATTCAGTGGTTCTCTTATCTTGGCTCTGTTACGAAGTGAATCGAGGGATTATCTGATTTTTGGTTGCCGATTGATTTCCTAACGGTAAGAGACATTCTAGAGATATTACTATGATTCTTACCAATTTTTTCATTATAATAATGTCTTCGAAAGGTTTTCAAAAGCTCACAGCACTTTACTCCTTTTAATAAGGTTTTCTGATTTTCCAACGGCTTTTGCTTCTTTGTTTTCACGACATTACAGTAACCGTGAACGTATACACATAATAAAAAACTGTCTTTTTGGCCGGATTCATAAAAAATGCCTTTTCATACTTCCATTAACGGAAATTACTTCATGGATTTTCTTACTAAACCAAAAAGACTGTGATAGATTCTGCATTTTGGTAGAATTTCATTTCCTCATCGTTGTATTGTAGTTCTTTTCTACGAAACCTTGTTGTGACCTCACCAGAGCGATATCGTCCACTTTTAAAGAAAACGTTTTATCTCATTTCTTCAAGCATTTGTTCCAGTGCTTTGAATTTCTCTAGGCTCTTTTCCTTCTCAGTAATGAAATGTTACGTTGTTAGTGCTTAAACTAGTTTCGAATCTCATATTCTTTTATGACTATTCATCCCTCTTCCGTAGTAACGGTTGACTGGTTCCGCCTTGTGATGCTAAGAGTCTGAATAATCCTAGAAATCGAAAGCGTTGGAGGTTTGGCGCCGCTGATCTCCGATCCCTCGAGCCATAGGGTCATCTTCTCGCTGTTCTTTGCGAAGTAGGGATACTACAGCAAGGAAAAAAACCTAGGGTTTTCTTTCCTTTACTTTTTTTGGTTTCATGTGATCACGTCATATTTTTACAGTTTTGTTACATCCCCTTAAACAACTCCGTATAAATATGCAAGTTTCATGCTCGTTATTTCACAGACTATTCAGGCTCTATCACTGAAATACAGCATTTATATAGTTGCATTTACTTTTTCCCAATTTTTATTTTTATTTTAATTGTTTATTTTATTATTTTTTATATGACTAAGCCCGTTTTGTGCTGATTCCAGCACGTCCTTCATTCGACGCATTCCTGGTATCCGTCATCCAGGAAGTTCTAGTGATTTGTGTTTAGATTGGGCTGCCACCTCAGAATTTTGGCTTTCTTGATGCACCCTGCTGAATTCTTATCGAGAAGATTATCTCTAAAATCCTAATAAAGCTGGGATAGGACATTCCCATATCTTTACAACAGGCAGTCGACAATCTTTTTAGATCGGAGAAAGCTTTTCACAAACAAGTCCGTTATCAGTTTCTCACCTCTGGAGAGATAGGAAGCTTGGTTGTGTCTGAGTGATGTTTGACCGAGGGCTTGTGCGTATTCATTACACGACATCTCTACTATTGCGCTACAAGTACCATAGTCTACGTTGTGTTTTATGTTTATATTTATTTTTATTATGTTTGCTATATCACTCTCATTAATGTCGTTCTTTCCCTGGAATTATGTCAGGTTATTCTGCCTACAATTTAGTATCATGCAATATGGACGTTTCAGGCGTTTTTTCATGATAAGTGATAATAACAGGTAATAGGCATGTATTTCCGTTTACGGAACGTCTACATGCATGTCAGACCTCAGAATTCGCTTTCTGTTCCATCCTATAACAATCTTTGGTTTGATTTCTTCAACTTTGAAACAGTTTTATCAACTTTATTTCAACCAGGCTCAACGTAATACTTTTTTCTTTACGTACTTAGTTTCTCACTAAGTGGTAAAAGTGCGCTGTCCACAAGATAAACGACGCATTTAGACACTGCAGTACGTTCGGCAACTAAATATCCACGATGATCGTTCATTCAACAGGTTTTAATCTGAAGGTCGAAACCTCATGAATGGTGATGGTGGCATGTCAAAGACTATTCTCGACGTCGGAAATCTGAAGATGTCGGATGCTCTGACGACGTCGACGACCATCGGTTGGAGCCAATATGTAGCAAATTGCTTGACACCGAGCTGAAATGCCTAGTCTAAGCGAAAGAGTCTATTTTCCTACTTCCTTTGTCTTAGGCTATTAGGAAAGGTGTCGGTAGGCTCGACAATTAGATTGCTTGAACCATATTTTAATTCGCACTGGAAGAGAGAGTCGGGAGACATGTTTTGAATCTAAAGAGATCAAATAATCTGACGCAGAAGAGGACGAGCAAATCCAGGGCTCTGAAACTAAACCTAGAACATTCGAAAATGAAATAATGCTGACGATAAAAGAAAGGAATAGAGGGACTGAAACGCTCATTTTTCAAAATCGAGAGCGTTCGATACTGAATTGTTTAATACCTGTTTTTGTTTCTATCATAGTTACAGCGCTTTTTTTGTCATCATTGTTTGTAATATCAGTGTTCTCTCCACTATCCTATGCCGATTCTTAGATATGCTCCCAGAAATAGCTGGCCACCTTTACTCACTTTACATCTACCATTTCTCTTTTTTTCACTCAGCAGCTACTACAAAGATCTTACTGTAGAGCCTATGAACAACAGAATAACCCGAATTAGCAGCGGCTCATCGGTGTCGTTTGTAACTCCTCCCTTTCAGGTTCTCCTTACTTTTCTCCTATTCAATGACGCGTTTCTTTCCGTCACTTCTTCTGCTTTTTTTCGCAATGCCTTGCTATTTAATATCTACGGTGAACAAGTACGGTAAGTTCGTTAAAAATGGAGCAGGTAAACAAGTTTGTCTGAAGCGATTAACGACCGTCTCATATACTATCCCATTTATTTATTTACGGCCCGACACATAGTGTTCGACAATGGCTTGTTGAAGTAATCCGTCTAGAAATAGGACCAGCGTTTAGTGAAAAACCTTTGCACCTTCAAGATTGTCATCGATCATTTGGTTTAATGATGACAATGTTTTTGCATGAGTTGTTTCATCAATAATATTCATGTCAAAATTATTGATTGCAAACTTAGTTCGAGGTAAAACATGGGAGGATATCTATAGAATGAACAAAAGGATATTTTAGTTATTATCACAGGAAAGTCCTTTTATCGTGTTGTTTAAGAATAGCGAGAATTACCGGACCACCGGAAGATTACGTCCAAGGCTCAGCCCTAATCGTTGACCCTTACTAGTTTCCTGCATCATTTTCGCCATGCTTTGTTCCCACTATTCGATCATACAATTAGCGAAAATCAATGGTGAAATTTTTCAAACCTACTACCATTTAACTTAAGAAAGCTGCAATTTTTTAGATAATAACCAACACCTTCTCGGATTATCAAGCTAACACGAGGTTTCCTGTGCTAACCTCGTCTTGGCTTAACAATCCAAGAAGGCAGAAGTGGAATTGTTTAAAACTATGCAATAGCTTTGATATAAACAGCGTCTTTCCATTAAAGTCACGGTAGAATACTTATCTCCCATTCATCAATTGGTACAAGCTGTTGCGAATAAACCTTCCGCTCGTGTTACAGTGCACAGCACTTATTCAGCATTGATCATTAGTTTACTTAATGGATCCAAAGAGCACCATACTTTTCTTAGATAACCTTCGTGTAAAAGCCTGACGAGCGTCGAGCTGTTGATCTTCCTCATATGTGCTTGACGAGCCGTGGAATTTATCAAGGCAAAAGTCATGTAACTGAAGGTCTTTCACTCGGATTCTGTCTCATTCTAGATGTATTCTCTCTTGATAAGCTTGCACGAGGTTGATAAATATATTTATTTTCGGCTAACGTTTCGACGTCTTCGTCTTCCTCAGAGCCGGTGATCCGAGTCGATGGTCCATGCTTGTTGTTCGCCTCGACGTTGCGTCTTCGCCTTCGTGTCGAGCCAGATCTTCCTCAGTGAGCCATCTTCTCGAATGAGGCTTCCTCACTCAGTGATGCCCTTTTTTGTGCTAGCTTTGCGCTAGCTGATAATACACCGACCTCTGCACGATGTGCGCAATGATGTATGTCCGGAAGAAATACAAGTTGTTACCACCGGACATTGTCATTATATATCCACCATCAGCATCGTGTATAAAAGGGCATCACTGAGTGAGGATGCCTCATTCGAAAAGATGGCTCACTGAGGAAAACCTGGCTCGACACGAAGGCGAAGCTGCAACGTCGAGACGAACAACAATCATGGACCATCGACTCGGATCACCGGCTCTGAGGAAGACGAAGACGTCGAAACGTTAGCCGAAAATAAATATATTTATCAACCTCGTGCAAGCTTATCAAGAAAGAATACATATTGATTAGTCACACCGAGGTTTAGGGAAGGTCGGTTTCGAAATATCATTCTAGATGGTTCTCTTTGTGGCTTTCTCAAGATTTCAATGATTTTTGGCGTAACTTTTGAACCCGTTTTTTATATCCTTCACTCCGTCATCGAAGAATGCTGAATTATTGGTTGTGAAGTGCTACCTTGCTCTGTAAGAAGGCGTGTATACTGAGCAGAGGCCCCAAGATTGTTCAGAGTTCCAGCGAATTCTATCTCATATTCGCCCAAAATGATCTCTAAGTTGATGAGAGTGCTCTATAGAGGGAATTTCATGCAAGGTCTCACCTCAACGGTTCAACTCACCCGGACAGCCTAATTACACAGACATATGGACTGTTGACGAACGACGCTGACAATTAAACCAAAATCTTTCTTCTTTTGAGTGAATGGTGACCTGGATCACTTATCCCCATTATTCCCATTCGACCAAACAAGCACTAATTTCAATTTCTTTCTTCCGACTACAAGAGAACGAACGCTTTGTCGTAGTAGCTGTTTCGTTAATAGTCTTACCATACACAGTTTGATACGCGTTTGTTTCATCAAATTCAGAGACCGCAATTATTACGTTAAGAAAATCCCCTATTATGTTTTTTATCGAATTTAAAATGTTCAGTCCGTTAGCGTTCCGACTTGTTTCGAAAGGAAACTTTTCGCCTATGATTGGTCGGTAACAACTCGCCTAGGAGTGTAGTGGTGTCTCTGGTTCACAAATGGCACCAATGTAAATTGCATCGTAGTGATTAGAAATGCTAGAAATTGAATTCGGACGACAAGTTTATTTGTTGAAAGCAAATTCCTTACTTGCTTTAGTGATAGCGGAATTGATTTCAGATCGTCATCAACGCCATATTCGACTGAACACCGTTAAGCCAGCGTCAAGGGTTTTCTCTAAACCAATTTTTGCAGCGAACTCGGTAAGTTTGGGACGCTGATGATCACCTTTCAGAAGGCAAATATTTATTCGAGAAGTTTTGTAAACGCTCTTCATATAGGTGTTGTAAAGTCATTGACCCAAAATAATATTGTCCAACATATGAAGTTACTGTGGTTTCAAATTTCCGAAAGCTTTCTTTTTCTGTAACTGTCCGTTTTTTCGTCGAAAATGACTATATAGTCCTCGGATATATATGAGGAAAAGAATGTCACTCATCTGAGAGGTGATACCCAGTTTCTTCTCTGGCTACGTGATTCATGTAAGCTAGTGAGCTGAAATAAAAACGAGTCATATACTTGCAATACGACGCAAATCCATCAGAAAATAACCTTCTGGGTTTCGATCAACTGGATTCATGTGGTTATCGTGCACATTTTATCTCGTCAAAGTCTTGAAGTCATGACTAAAATTTATGCGCTCTATATGAATTTGAGGGCGCATGTGGCGCAGTGGTCGGAGGCGCCCTGCAATAGCCACGTGGAATCGATCACTCCGCCCATGGCCCACCAAGCCTTGCATCCCTCCGGGGTCGGCAAATTGGTACCAGACCAGTCTGGAAGGTTAGTGGCACTGGCTCGATACATCGGTAGGCCACCGCGAGTCATTTTAAAGGCCAGATATGTATTCAATCACCTCCAAACGATGCTTAATGAAGTCGAATGCATGGCGCATCCCTCAGGGATTAATCAGCGCCGAGAGCTTTATCCTTTTATGTGAGTTTGAACGCGACCATACCAAGCGAACTACGGGTACCACATCCAGGATCTCGTTCCTCTTACACTAGTTTTTATCCAGATTCGAATCGCTGAAGATAAGATAGTTACCTACGATACAGCGCCATTCAGTGTTTGAGACACACTAACACACTCCTTGAGCGTAAAGTACATACCGAATGTTCAATGCTAGCTTTTGTTACACATCTTCTCTGTGTTTATGATTTATTTTCTACATCGCATATTAAGTTTTTCCAAATATCGAAAAGTAATATAAATAAATAACTTTACGGCTGGTCGGACTAAATTTGTTGTCTGCATTAGTAAATACATCAGAGTACAACTACTTTAGGGCTACCAGTGATATGACAGGCCACCTAGTGGCACAACACCTGTGATAACTGCGACACTACTTGTGACAACTTGTAAACCTTTCTAGATATCTTTCTCTATAGGTATCTTTCTAGATATCTTAGATATGTAAACCTTCCTAGATATTTAGACAAATTTCTATTCACCCAGTACTAGTCATTCTGCAAAGCCATTGCTCCAGGATCTAACGTTCTCAGCATTTTCTGCTTGGCAAATTAGCTGTAGGTGAGACAATGTCGGATTTTTAACAAGGCATACGTAGGCCAAGATGTCACTGGTGCCGTGGAAGAAACTGTCTCCCGCTCGGCCTATACACTAGCAAGGAATTTTCTTTTTGTCATCGATTTAACAAGTTCAATCCATAGTGGTACGGCATTAAACAGTCAAGGAAATTTAGAATGATGCTCAATATGTCTAGGCTCCACGTTCATCCACTTCATATTATTCTATTTAAATTGCTATATGAGCGCTGTGCAATTCTTTGTGATTAGCACCACAACTTCATTGGCAACAAAGTCTATCCCGGCTTCGTCCAGTTATCATAGTTTACTTAAATGACCTTGGGTGAGTTGATAAAGCAGCAGGATAGAGAACCTATTTGAATGCGTCGTTTTCTTGTTCAGCAATTGCGAGGTTTTTAAACAGCATACATTTACTTCCATGAAAAACACAATACAATACAACACCAGCTGACGTTTCGGCAGTATCGCCTTCTTCAGAGTCTGGAAGGGTATACTGATATACAGTCTACTAGACCAGACGCTTCAATACCACTTACAAAAAGACGAAAAACTATGGATGCCACATCAAAAATCGATGCGAACATACGGGATCAGGTCGCGCATGACCTCCGGACATTCGTCCCTGCTATTCATTGTAGGGTTTTTGGCATTGATCCAAAAAGCCTCAAGGAGTTTTCGCGCTGGTGTTTTGGACTCCTGTGCAAGGATATTGACTTTTACTTCAAAATCGTCTCCGCTATGCTTTTGTATCCTATGCGTGCCTAGTGGGGTGCTTCGTCTTAGTTTTCGTTTGCCATCTAGGTGTTCTTTTATACGGATACACAAAGGTCTGCCCATTTCGCCAATATATAATAGAGAATAGAGAACCTATTCTTTAGAAAGCATAATATCATAAAAGAGTCTCAACAAGTACACAAAACTGATGAATTCCAACTCAATGGATGACGCTCGTGATGCTGAGAATCCTTTGAGTTGTGTCTCTCTTCGTGCTCTCGATTATTATTGAAAACGCAGAGGAAAACGTCTTTTTCCGGTGGAGGTTTCGGAGTGTTGCATGGAGGGTTTGTGTCCAGAAATTTAGTCCATAACTTTCTCACTAGTTATGCCATTCTATATCAAGGTGGAAATCACGTTTTCAGTAAACGAAAAGCATGAGAAAGGGGCTTGCACTTTCCGATTAATCAGTGCTGTTCTAAAATGTTGCCTTTCTTAGTGTTTTTGTCAATTTTTTGCTCAAGACTTAATTTAATTGCCACGACCGACTTTTTATTAACTTCGGCATTGATCAAGTAATTTTCTTCGTATTTTTGTTGAGCAAACGCGAGGTGTTATTATTCTTTGTCCACGACTAAGCTGACGTTTCGGCGGATTTCGCCTTCCTCAGAGCCTGGAAAGGTCAAGTTGATAGCAATCTACTCGGCCAGACGCCTCCATAACCAAACAAAGAAACTCTAAACCAAGATTTCAATCACGTTGAACACAGCTTTGCACACTCATCGCTTCCTATGAGGTTTCCACTAAGTATGTCACGTAGAGACCATAGTACCATACCATACGTAGTATGTCACATAGGAAGCGGTGAGTGTGCAAAGCTGTGTTCAACGTGATTGAAATCTTGGTTTAGAGTTTCTTTGTTTGGTTATGGAGGCGTCTGGCCGAGTAGATTGCTATCAACTTGACCTTTCCAGGCTCTGAGGAAGGCGAAATCCGCCNCTCAGAGCCTGGAAAGGTCAAGTTGATAGCAATCTACTCGGCCAGACGCCTCCATAACCAAACAAAGAAACTCTAAACCAAGATTTCAATCACGTTGAACACAGCTTTGCACACTCACCGCTTCCTATGTGACATACTACGTATGGTATGGTACTATGGTCTCTACGTGACATACTTAGTGGAAACCTCATAGGAAGCGATGAGTGTGCAAAGCTGTGTTCAACGTGATTGAAATCTTGGTTTAGAGTTTCTTTGTTTGGTTATGGAGGCGTCTGGCCGAGTAGATTGCTATCAACTTGACCTTTCCAGGCTCTGAGAAAGACGAAGACGTCAAAACGTTAGCCGAAAATAAACATCATTATCAACCTCGTGTAAGCTCATCAAAGAAAGAATACTTAATTTTGTGCCAACTACGAAATTCCATGAAATCGTTTTGATGCACATTTGGGCTCGAGTAACTTTTTGTGTCTCATCTTTGTTGAGCTTTGCATTCGAGAACGTCGTCGCCTTTCGGATGTATTCATCGGGTTTTTTTCACTTTCCGATTTAAATGACGCTGTGTGGAGCTGGCGTTGTACTGGAAACCACCTCTTCCACAAACTCCTATAAACCGTCTCATCATCTTTACGGCAAAGCTTTTAAAAGTGATGTGACACCTAATCTTCGGTAATGATTACTTATCCAATTGTACGTTGATTTTGCGGGCAATCGTTCTCGTCTCTTAGATTCAAATTTTCATTGGTACTAAATTTAAGCGGACTGTTTTATTTCTCAAATCTACTGTAATAGCTTGGAAAACACAGTTTCTGGTTAAGGTTAAGTGAGGCTAAAAAATCGCCATAGTTAAATTGGTTATTTGTGTAGCGTAGAAATGCAACGTCGGTCACAAGGACAAGGATGGGGATAAAAACGGGCACAAGTGTCAAGAAGAACAAGCCGCGTTCCAAACTCATTTTACACCTTTTTGACACAAGTGAACATAGTAGAAAGCGCAATATGAAGTAGCAATATGAAATAATTCTCGAGAGTTTTACTAAGTTTATGTGGCGTTTCTTGAAATAGGACTGTGGGTAAATTCCAAATCAGCCACAACGTTGCCGAGATATTCGTAAAACTTGGACCCCGGACCAGATCGAATCACGATTTTCCTTTCCGGGGTTTCGCCCATTATACACTGCGCCACGGAGGCCCTTGCTCTGCATTTTTCTCAGCTTTCTCAGGCTGATTGCTGATGGCACTGGTAGATAGCTGAGAGAAACGCAGATCAAGGGCCTTCGTTGAGCAGTGTGTGATGGGAGAGCCCCCGGAAAGAGAAGTCGTGGTTCGATCTGGCACAGGGTGCAAGTTTTGCGAATATCTCAAAATCGTTGTTGATTTCGAATAATACCCTGCCATGAAAATTGTGGTAGGCAGTAAATAAAAAATGAAACACTGTGGGTAATTTTTCGCCATGAGCGCCGCGAACCATATATGACTTGCGTGGTCTCGTCTACCGCCGCAAAATTGACCACACCCATTCTTACGCATTTCACCCTCCAACTTGGTTCATTGATGCAATTTGTTCGTAGTATTGTATTCTTAATACTCTACTTATTTCTAAATGGGAAGGTCTACTGTTTATTGGTTTTTAAAATATTCTCATCTCTTGTATTTGATCGTAAACGTGAACGTCCGTTAATCATTCAGCTACGGTTGATGTTGTTAGCCTTTGATAACTGGTTTCACAATATGTGTTCATTATAACTCGGTATTTTTCCGTACTTTTATCACCATTCGTACCTATCTCGTAAACTATATTTTTTGTCGGGATACGTCAACATCTTTGTTTCTTAAGCATCCGACTAAGTGGAAGAAGGTGAAAGCAAAGTTCTGCTGTGCAAACTAAACAGCTAAGAAGAAATTGAGCCAAGTACGGCTCTTAGGGTGGCGAATGTATTAAGCAGACATCATCTAGCCACCATATCGTCTACTACTTTCAGAGCTACCGTAATCGTCATCGATTGGCCGAAATCCGTAACGACACTTCAAGACTCCGACGAAAGATGCGACAATCGTTTGGTGTCACTTCGAAATTCTTTCGACGGTCTCTACCCGACAACGTCAGTAGTCAGCCACCAGCACCACCAAAATTGCCGCTCTACCCATTAAACACAACGGGTCAAGTGTTTGCGTGGACACGATCGGTACCGCGTGGCATCGCCACCACCGTACTCCCACCAGTAGGTGAAATTTTGTTATTTTTTGCCTATTTCTCATTAAATTTCATGAAAATCGTCCCAACAAGCAAGCAGCACTATAGGCATGAAAAGAGCTCGTAAACAGTGCAGTGATTACCACAGAATTCCTCAATCTCTTCGAAGTTTTTTAACAACTGATACGCTTCTCTGCTTAGGATGAAAGCGCATCTCTTTTTTCATTCATGAAAACTGAGTAATTAATGGTTTGAAAAGCTAGATTGTGCAGTTCTTGATGTATAGCATTTGCTTTGAACAATAGAACTTTAGTGTTTAAGTAGAACAAAAACAGAAATCTCAAGTCAAGCAGAACTTGGAGCGGAACGAATTTTGCAATGGTTTTCATATTGTTCCCTTTTCAAAGACTGAATTTTAAACTGGATGAATCTTCAATTTTCTTTCCAATTTTTTTTGTTTTTTCAATTTTTTTTATGTAAAAAGTTGAAATAACAGTGTTGTTTTTCTTTTGTCCGAGCTATCAAAATTAATAGACCAGTAAGACCAATGTTGCTTCACCAAACGGAAATCTTGCGGAGATGAGAAATTCATCACCTTTTTTCTACTCTCGCGCAGCATGCAAAGAATACGTATTGATTGGACAGCGCGATTTTCGCCGATGTTATCGCACTTATGCAAGCTAGTACTTATTGAAGACCGGCCAGATGAAGAATGCAAAATGGTTCGTATACTTTTGTTACACAAGTGAAGATAGCTCTGAACAGATGTTTTTAAATGACATGGTATTTCTTATTTCAGTCTCCAATTTGGTTACCGCCACAAAGAACGGCAGATCCATTGACGTTGATTCTGCCAAATTTGTTCCATTTACAAAATTCGCCCGTTGACTCTACGATTATTCGATTAAAGCAATATCTTAAAAAGAACAAGACTATAAACCCAAATAGCACTCGAACTAGGCAGGTTAGTGATCGTCATCGAATTCCGAATGCTTGTTTTTGGAGAATTATCTGGAAGCTTGAAGAAATCATCCAGACCTTCGTCGATATCGTTTTTTTTAAAAGCAGAAAACGTTGAAACGAGGGACAGAAAATTCCCAACAGATGGATTCCAAGGATCCAAAATCTGGAAATATGTTTAAGAAGCCGGAAGCTAGGGTGTATCCGATTGGAAAGAATATGCAAAAATTTGACGTGGTAGGTGTATCTTCCTATTCTGTGTTGGCTTGCTTGCAATTACTTATGTGCTAAAGATTTATTAACATTTCAAATGGCCAGTAAATGGCTGAACATCGTGATTTTCCCAAAACCTTCTTATTTTTCTATACACATTAAATCAACAAAAAACACTTAAATCAGTAACTTCTATATCTTTCTACTTCTCTTCAGCAAACACGAGGTGCTATCTTATTTCTTTATTTACGCACAAGCTAACGTTTCGTGTTTGCTGAAGAGAAGTAGAAAGATATATATTCAATCAATGCCGAGGTTAATAGAAAGTCGGACTTGGGAGAAACTTCTATGATGCTGAAATATTCGCAAAACTCTACACCGCAGGTGTCTACGGTGGGGAACGAACGCGTTATTACCCTTTCCGGGACGTAACGCGTTCACCACCACACCATGCGGGTCCTCTATTATCCACTTCTACTGTCTCCGTTCCCGTTGACGGATGGTTTCTGATAGCGCCTATAGACCAATAAGATGGGTGAAAGACAGGCGAAACGAAGGACCCGCATGGTGTGGTGGTGAGCGCGTTACTTTCCGGAAAGGATAATAGCGCGTTCGTTTCCCACCGCAGACACCTGTGGTCCGGAGTTATGCAAATATCTCAGCATCATAGAAGTTATATTTCGCAACATACGCTGCCATTAAAAGGAATCGACAGTAAATAAAAAGGTTAAGATTGTGACTTAATACAATGTTTTGCGGGCGTTTATCGAACGGCGTGTAGCACAGTTGTTAGAGCACCTCCTCGACGCAAATCATCGTTAGTTAGATTTCAAACCTCGGTCAAAGCAATTCCTCCATTTCTCTAAGATCGATAAATTGGTGTCTGACTTGTTTGGTAGGATGAAAGCACTAACTCAATAAAACCACAATGATGCTAAGATATTTCCGGAATTTGGACCCCCAAGCCAGTTTGAACTGATTTAATACTTCAGTAGGCTCAGCAATGCATGTGAGAATGGAGTCAAATACATAGCTTATCCCTTAGGGTTTAAGAAATATTGATCACTTCATCCCCTTTATTGTTTGTCGTCTCATGAAATACAATCAACCTCAAAAACTTGACCTTGTTTTAATTTGTAAAGAACAGTTGCTTGTGTGTACTTGCAAACTATAAAGGCTACTTCGTAAAATCAGAAAGTGGTCACCACATTTAAACATTACATTTGAGATGATCCGTTGAACTCTTCACGTTATTTGGAAATGATGAGACGAATCACCGCATGACTTCCAAAATTCTGGACTTTTATTTGAAGCAGCGTATCTTTTCGTTTACTTCTAAAAGATTTTGAATACTGTATGTTCTACTTTATTTCGGAAGTTGTGATTGTTACAGATGAATATGGCATCCAAGAAACAGCAGCAGTCGTTCGTTGAGAAGCTTGCAGACCAAATCGAAGCCGCTGAAGCTGAACGACTAGCTTCAGAAGCTGACAACCCTCTGAAATATACGGTGAAAGATGGTATCCTGTACAAAAAGAACAAAATTCCAGTAGCTAGGCAAGCTATTACTATACGTAATACTTTCAACTTCTGTAATCATTTACGAACTTAATCAGTAACGTTTAAAATTTTCATGTCTCCATTTCGCCCCTCAAAACTGCTTACTGAACTGCGCTATTTTGTAGAACCCGAAGAGCTTCGTACTTTTGCTACAAAGACTTCAGCTTTTGCCGTTCCTTGCAAGAAGGTAGTCATGAGTAGCTCGCTAATTTATGCGTAGCATAAATTTACTTTAACTGAAATTCCGAATGAAACTTTTCCTCAGCAAGAGTGACACTTCTGAAGGGATGCTGGTGACGTTTGATGCTCAGAAAAGGCACCAAGCCAAAGTATATAAATGCTGAAGATCCTAAAATTGTATGGAAGTGTTTTCATGCAAATTTCTAATCACGCTTGGATGAGATCATTCGGCACTAATGTTGTACGTGTCCTACGTAGGAAGCTTAAATTGCTGAGTAAATGCCTTTGTACGAAACCTTACAACAATTCCTGTTTAGGATCAAGTTTCCATCGATGAATATGTCTCCACTCACAGCCGATAGAATTCAAAAAGTCATCAGAACAGAGCACGCAAACGCGGTGCTGGTATGGATCTTCTGCGTGTTTTATGTTTTCTAACTGACATCTTCAAATAGATTGGTGTTACTTTTTTGTGGACAACAACAAAAACACCTGTGTCGTCTTCCTATGAGCTCTACTTGTTTGTTTGTCATTTAATCAACTGTTTATTTGTTGGATCTAATAAGGCGCTTTTGTTGTCCAGAAGACGCCGCCGATATTCTCCAAGCGAAGTGCTTTAGCGAATTCGGTTAACCAAACGGCCAATGTACGATTGAATCCAGAGCACATGAAGCCGACTACACCATTCAGCTCAGTGAGTTCTATTTATAATTGCTGATTAGGGAGAATGTCTGTCTCTTCAATCTAGTGATTTGTCATGGTGAGCAGATTTTTAAAAAGGACATTGGCATAAAAAGTGTTCTGGTAGCAACTGATTGCCTATTGATTTCGGATAATAAATATCTAGTCTAAGGATATTTCCATCAGGAAGCCTAGCTAAGAGTAAACCAATGCCAGAACCCACCACCGTCCTGGTATTAGAGCCGCATGGTAGCAAATCTCCCTCTGATTCACAAGGGCTGCAACTGCTTGTGGTGGTGAAGACCTGGGGCGGACTTTGGCCAGGCTGTCCTCGGGATTCCAGTGAACCGCAATGGCTCCAACAGCAAATCTCCAAAAAATGGAAATTATACCAGCACTTGCGCAGCCAGTGAGGACGGGCCATTCAAGTATCAAGTTTAGGTATCAAGTCTAGGAATGTTGTTTCTATTCAGTACCGAAAGTTATAGAATACTTTATAAACTAGAAATGGCACTGTGCATTTTTCGGTCAAGTGTCATTAAACAATCACATTACTACAAATGCTACTTTATTGTACTTTGTTCGTTTACAAACAATAGCCAAGGTGCCACAACTTTGTCATTCAAGCTGAACACGTATGAATATTCCTTATTCATTATGAGATAGTATTATCATAGTTATTGAACTACAGCAATATTCAGAATTCTTAGATCTTTGAATTCTTCATGAAGCAGTGTTAAAATTCTAATGTAGAAGTTCTTCGTCATTGTTCCCAGTACACTTTCTTTCAGTAAATGAACTCTTAAGCTAAGTTGCAGATGTATTGCATAAAATACCGTGTTCAGGCACCGATACGATTATGGCGTGATAAGGCGAAAGCGTCATCGGCTATTGGCTTCGATATCGACAACGGTATCCAACAAGTTGCCTTAGTGCCCAGCTTTGTTCGTTTCAGCACAAATCTCATGGAAGAATCTGGGGGTTTGCACTCAAACGACATCATCGGCAAAATCCGCAAACCACCACCGTATCCGTTCAGTCACTGCTACATGAATGTTGACGGTTGAGTAATTTGCAGTAGTTTCTATCATTCTAGAAAAATTATAGATGAGAACAAAAAACAATTTGTAAAAATCGCATCAGAAAATTTCCACTATCGATATTTCTGCCATAGGTAGTTCACTATTACACAGTATGCAAAGATTTTCTTCAGAATTTCAAAAAACCTATGGAGCTGAGGTTGAAATTATTTTTTTATGATATTTTTCTGGTGAATGAAGTAGAATGTTTACTGTGTTTAATAAGACTTAGACCTCTAGAAGGAAACGGTCAGCAGCCATCTTTGAACCGTTCCCGTTTATCAAGGGACGTTGTCAAACGATGACTTGCAGTGGTTCTTCAACGCAGGGCGTTTTCACAGTCGTTGTTATGGAAGAATTCCTTATCTGCTGAGTTGTTGTGCTTGCGTTTTTATGGGCTTATCCATTCCCGAAACTCAATTTAACTCTCCTGCGACAAAGTTGGTTTTTCGACAACTTACGATAATTTCTCTATCATTAGAGCAATTCAAGGCTTTAGAACTTTGTAGGTTTAGAGAAGAGACATTTCCCAGTCGCTCTGACCGCCTATACAATTTCCGCACAGTATCTTATTTGAACACCTCTGAAGCTAAAACATTCAAGAAATCGAAAACATAAGCTGAAGTCATAATATACAAGATTTTGCTGGTACATCTTGTAGTAACTCCCACGTCCGACTTTCTATTAACCTCGGCATTGATTGAACAATTCTTTCCGCTTCTGCTCAGCAAACACGAGGTGCTATTCCACTTTCCCACTAACGTAAAAGCTGACGTTTCGGCGGATTTCGCCTTCCTCAGAGCCGCTTTCTATGAGTCTTCCATTGAGTATGTCGTGTGAGGACCAACCGCACAGAATTCACATGGAAGCGTAATGAGTCATTAATGAGCACCTCGTCTTTGCTGAGCAGAAGTGGAAAGAATTATACAAGATTTTACTTACTGCCTATTATTTCTTCATGGCAAGATATTTTGTGGAATACAACCACAGTGATGCTGGGGCATTTGCAAAACTTGGACGCAAGAACAGGTTCGAACACACGGTTATCCTTTGCGGAGGTTCATATGTTACCCATAGAACCACTGAGGCCCTCTCCCTAATTTTCTCTCAGCCAATTTTTTTGCTCTAACGGTGCCATCAGCAATCACACGTCAACTGGAATGATCTAGGGTGCACAAATCGGCACGAAATCCAGTTAAACTCATGCTGAAGTCGCAATCACAATGTGCAGCTTTTTATTTATTGCCTACTACTTCTTCCTCGGCAGGGTATTATGTGAAATATTTATTTTATTCTTGTTTATTTCATGCATTTCAATTTCGACCGTAACCTCAGCTTAACTGGGTTCAGTGCCGATTTATGTTCTCCACATCATTTCCGTTGACGGGTGATTGCTGATGGCAAAAGATCGATAGAACTAGCTGAGAGGCAGGCGAAACGAAGGACCTGGTTGGTGTGGTGGTGAACGCGTTACTCCCCGGAAAGGACAATAGCGCGTTCGTTCCCCACCGCAGACATCTGCGGTCCGGAGTTTTGCAAACATCTCAGCATTATAGTAATTACTATTATTATTGTTATTAATGTCCTTCCCTTTTCCCTATACGTCACCTGACCTCTATCTCAGAGCTAAGAATATTTTAACAGTTTGGAATAGCGTCTTGAATGATATGCCTAACGATTACAACGAAAGTGGTATTTGTATTTACGACTTTTTCTTGCCAGGATTCTTATGCTGTAATCGATATCTGGAGTCGGTAATGCGACAAAGTTATCAGAAACTTCGAAAAGCTTACCGCTTTAATGAGTGCAGCGTGCAAAAAATCGTCAACCGGATACAGACGGACTGCGAGAATGCGTAGGTTTTTTGTTTGGGTTTGAATTCTTCAATAAAATGGTCAGCATTGACCATTCCTTTAGGAACGATCCTTCCATTTCACTCAGTTAACCAAGATGATCGAATTCATATATGGCCCATAAAGTCTCCCTTAACGGCCTAGAAATGTGTCACAACAAATTTAGCCATGTAGAACACTCTCGTGTCACTCTTTCGACCCAAAAAAGCAACAATCTCTAGTTATCTCCGGTCTGTGGTCTGGAACCAACGACAATGTGTGTAATGCAGGGCCCGATTATGTACTGAGTTACATGCTCCTCAAATTCTGCATATACGATACTAAACACATTGTGCACCTGTGTTCGGCTAAGCCACGACTTGTATCTCTAGTGATGAACCTTAGTTTGCACTCTAAGAGAATATTACGAAAGCTCGGCTAAATCTGAAGGATAGATACCAAGGCAAATTTGGGCACCTACATTTGAGCTACAAGAATCGACTAAATTAGGTGCAATTACAACATAGGGAAACTTTAACAAAGTTGTCTCAACAATTTAGGAAAAAAACCTGGACCTTAATACGTTGTACTCGGGGCTCCAAATCTACGACGATATGACAGACACCAAGTGTAACCTAGTAAAATCGCGATTTCCTTGAATGACGTTGAATCTGGACGAAAATAATAACGCTAGCTAAAAAACTACTTCGTGATCCAGTAAAATCGACACATTCAAAGTTCAATGACAATCTCCAGTAGAGAGAAAACGGCGGCACAAAATATTCTTGGCGCCGACTTTTTTCCACGTATTGTGTTCCTCACGACGTCAACCATAATAATACGACATCCTGTCGTTCATCCTAGTTACCAGTCCTTCCTCATGCTAGTCTTAAAGTATGCGAGTCCGTACTCGTCCTGAAACAAATTGGAAGAAGGTCCGAAGCAAAACCTTATAGATTTCTTGTCGCGGGGACTTTTATTCCATAGCAGAAAAAAGCGAAGAGAAATGAATCGAGAGATCTGGGATAAGAAATGGTAACGAGAAATGAAACTAATACTGCCAACATAACGTTTTCTCCAGAAGAGCCATTTTTTTGAGAAAAGAACGTCTCGTCCATGCAGAAAACCTTGTTCACATAACACCTCAATCATGTCAATATTTCGCAGCTGAATTGATTAAAATCTCTGCTTTCGAATTCAGATTCAACTTCAAAGCGATAAAAATGCTGCTGCTGTAGCGGTAGAGTTTCCCAAATAAGTTGTGCACGGCAGGGCTACCTAAGAGAAAAGAAAGAGAAAGTTTTTACAAATATGCATTGCATATCAAAAACAGCTGATGTAGGTGATTTGAAGACAAAACCAAAGCCGATGCTAAAAGTGCTGTACTCGCAGGGTAAGAGGACGCATACAAGATCGACATGATCAAAAGAAACAGTGATCGCAAAGGAGAGATGCCGACCTTCGTTTTAGTTTTAGTAGCCGCGGTCAGCGCGTGTGGCGCAGTGGTGGGAGGCGCCCTGCAACACAAACGTGGATTCGATCCCCGCACCCATGGCCCACCAAGCCTTCCATTTCTCCGGGGTAGTAAAATTGGTGCCAGACCTGTCTGAGAGGATGGCGGCACTGTCTCCACACTTTGGTGGGCCACTGCGAGCCATTGTAAAGGCCAGATATGCATTCAATCAGATCCAGACGACGTTTAATGAAGTCGAATGCATGACGCATCCCTCAGGGATTGATCAACGCCGAGAGCTTTATCCTTTATCCTTTAACCATGGCTAGGAGATGAACTACTGCTCTGACAGCAGATATTAAAGCAACTTCCCTTTCCCACGACAGAGTAACAGAAAATGGAGTGTAATTGAGGTAAATGGCAGTGTTCGTCTGGATTCAACTATATGCTCAATTAGGGAATGAGATTGGTCTAATGAGAATTGTAGATGACGGTCACGTTATGTGATGAGAAGAGTGGTAGACTGCAGTGGGTAGGAGCATATTCTAAAGAGACCATCACCTAGTGTACGGATGTCATAAACTTATGGTGTGTTTACGACTCAACAAAAGTGACTGATTAGCGAACAAAGCTTGAATAGTTCATCAAACACAAAGAATACCACTTTCATAGATGGATTCGAGGGAGCAAAAAGAATAGAATGTATGAAGGTCTTATTCTTACTCATATTTATTATTTATGCGACCCGTCTTTAACATCTACTGTGCGGATCCCAGCACTTCTCGCATTCCATTCGTTTCGTTGTGCGCATCATCCACGAAGGTCTTCGAACTTTTTTCATATGGGTTCGGCTGCGGATGGAGGATTTTCCTTTCGTTGTGGATGTCGTTGAGTGCTGATCGAGTTAATTCTTCCTGCAATCCTGAACCGGGCTAGAGTGTTCCCGCTTGGATTCAAAAGTGTGAACTTTTCCCAGACAAATTTGTCAGACTGCGATGTAAAGCGGGAGGATTCGTTCCCCTGTCAGAGTCTCCGAAGCTGAGAAAGAATCCGGCTATTCCATCAGGAAGCCTAGCTAAAAGCAAACCAATACCAGGATCCACCACTGTCCTGGCATCAAAGTCGCATGGTGGCAAACCTCCCTCTGATCCATAAGGGCTACGACTGCTTGTGGGGTTGAAGACCTGGAGCGGACTTTGGCCAAGATGACCTCGGGATTTGAGGGAATCCCAATGGCTTAACCAGCAAATCTTCGAAAAGTGGTGATTATGCTAGAGTTCGCACAACAAGTGAGGACGCGCCGTTCAAGTATTAAGTATCAAGTAATCTTGAACCAATTTCCGGGCCTCAGAGAGATAACAAGTTTAATGGGCACGGACCGTCTCGAACCATTACCTTGCCCGTGATAAACGCCATCATAACCGCTGTCCTACCCCTCTCCTCAATATTATTGCATTATAGTACTTATTGTATTAAATTATGGAGCATTCTTATTATAAACTCCTATAGTGCTAATGCATAACTATATTGATATTAAAATTATATCCATTATCACGATAATCTACTAAATCGACTGCTTTCATTGTATAGCATAAAGTTACTAATCCTTTATACAAAATCTTAGTTTATTCTCACAGTGTAGTAATAGTAAATGTCACGTCATATAGAATAAGGAATACTCTAAAGATTAGAAATTGTCACTTCCTACAGGATTATAGGGTTTTTATGCGTTTCGTCTCAGAGCTTTTCATTCCAGGTTCAATACGACATTCGAAACTGTTGTTGGAATAGACGACTTTGCGATTCGAGCACATTTTGTCGGAGATTTGTTGTGTAAGATTCATGAAGGAGGCAGATTCATCGCTTCGTACGCAACTATGATGCCGGTTTGATTGTAACTCATTTATAGAAAGATTGGTAAAATGACAGATAGATCTCGACATCGCTTAAAACTGGGAAAGATTTCGAATTAAATTCACAATGCCGCCATTTCTTTTTACTTCGCGTAGCTGGTACACTTTTCGTATACAATATAATAAAAGTGTAAATCTCTCGACGTTGATCAATCCCTGAGAGATGTGCCGTGCATTCGACTTTATTAGGTGTCGCTGGAGGTGACAGAATGTAGATGTGATCTATAGGATGCCTCGCGATGCCCTACCGATGTATAAAGTCAGTGCTGGTATTCTCCCAGCCAAGTTTGGTACCAAACTGCCGACACCGGAAAGACGGAAGGCTTGGTGAGCCTCGGGCGAGGTGATCGACCCCATGTGCGCTGAAAGGCTCCTCTAACCACGCGGTTATACGTACACTCTATACAGCATATTATCAGAACAAAATATTTGTCATGTTTCACGGTAGAGTTGGAAGATGATTTGTTATGTGGTAAGCTTCATGTCATACAAGACCTTCATTTCTCACCTATCCGCATCATAACGGTCTGCTTTACTACTGTGTGAATCATGCCACTATCAGTAAAGTCTCTGTTCGCCACTATATTGTCCTGCGGGTGCCTACTGAACCAATTAGCTCAATGAGTAACGCGAATAGCTCCTTCGCAGCCTCTCGGCGTATCGTTGAAGAAATCTGACGAACAAGCCGGCGATTGTTATTTTCCATTCGACATAACTCATACATTGGCCAGCTGCGCCTGATGGCTTTGAATCGTTAAACAGATAGGTTTCATCAGACTGTCTTAAATCACCTTGTGTTGACGCGTGAACGCTTCTAACCAAGGAGGAATGTGTTCACATGAATTACATAGGCATCTCAATGACACATTGTCATCTCGCATAATGTCAAATCCTCACGCTTGCACACTTAATTGGATGTCACCTGAATCGTTTAGGTAATCCTTAGTCGTTTTATTTCTTGCTGATAGTCCTCCCTGACAGTGGTATGTTCTTAAGATGTTGGCCCCCAACCATCAATGCATGATCCACTAATCGTTTACAGCATCGAATATATGATTGGTATGAATAGAACACACATGCGCTCAAATTGCAGATGTTCGTCGGATTACACCTACGTCCTCGTCGCGTGCTATCTAACGTTATCGCACGTTATTAACGTGCTATCTAACTCTTAGCCGTCGTTCCTATCACCGGTTTCGTCTTATAGTGGATGACAAATAGATCTATTTTAAATACGACTGTCGATGGTACAACTTCAGACATTGTAGATTGGATATTACACTATCGCTCACCATGATTTGCTACTTCCGCATTTCATTTCGTCATTATTTAGTTAAGTTGTAACAAAGTTCAAAGCAACTTTGTATGATTTGCTAGCACGTAAAGGCATTGTTTATAACGATCTATCGCTTGGTGTCTCAACAAGACGATCTACTGATGACAGCCATCACATGTCTGTTGAAAGTAGTGCACTCGTTTTCCGTCCATAAGTACTTCTGTGGAAAAACTAGCCCTTGTCGTTTCTAGCCACCTCAAATTCCTGATATAACAAACTAGTAAAGGAATAAGGTATACGAGGATATAAATTGCACATAACCTGCACTGATGAAGTCGGAATAAAAGTTCTTGGTTACCTTCATCACTATCTGGAAGTATTGAATTCACCACAAGCAGACAGAACGATAGGTGTCTAACTCTTCTAATTTCGACCTGCTTTGCAGATGTATAGAGGAATAGCGTTTCACGGCGCTGTCAAACTTCCAGGTTCTTTTCAAGACGTGACACATGATCCTACTATTCTAAGCAATATTATTAACGGTGACATGCTCTCACCAGCTCTGCATGGAAGCAAACAACTTTCGGTTGGAAATTCCGTGGACAGCTATTAGGTGGTCACCTAAGTTTTCGGGATGACAACGGCCTCTGTCTTCCACGTGATTTCGTTGTTTCGTTTAGTCTGTTACTCTTTCTCTCTTTGTTCCATTTACCTGTAGTTATTTATGAAAGGGTATTCTAACAGTAACAAGTAAATACTCTAACACTGAGTAGCTCTAATACCTTCGCGACTATAGAAATAAGGCTTTCTACACATCTATGCGTGTAATTGTTAGAAAGAATAATGTCGTTAGCGATTTTTTCATCTAATATGGAAAATTCCTTCATTCAGCTAAGAAATGAGGGATAGAAGCAGAAAACATGAAGAGTTTTAAAAAACTCGGTTAACTTCATTTCCTTAAGGAGTAACCAACAAGCTGTCATTTCCATATATTTATTTATACGACCTTATAAACTGATCTTTTTGAGCTGATGCGAGGTTGGTACAGGTCTTCATTGTCGTTGTCGCTGTTGATGTTGTTGCGATGGCTGACGTTTCGGCAACTTCGCCTTCTTTAAAGTCTGGACGTATTTTATATTACAATACTTTTATTATTCGGTGGAAAAAAGGTTAAAGCATTAATGGAGATCAAACTTTTAAATAGACATATTATATTGAACAGAAAGGCCACTCACCGCGATGTTACGTGTGGGACGGCCCACACGTTGTCACGTGGGGTCGCGAGCAGGACATACCGCGGGGTCAAAATATCATTTTGAAATATTTCATCTTCGGATTTTTGAAATTTATCCAAAACGCCGCAAGGGTCTTGCGCGTTGATGTTTTTGATTCCTGCGCTAGGAACAGTCACTTCAAAATCATCGCCATTGTGTTTTTGTGCTCTATGTGTACCTAGAGGAGTACCTAGACGAATTTTAACTTTCCCATCTAGATGCTCTTTTATGTGGACACAAAGCGGTCTATCCGTTTCCACAATATGTTCCTCACCGCATGCCTTAGACGAAATGAAGTATATTGTACCAGAACTCATGCAAACCCCGTCTCTCCCGTTAGGACAGACCATACAGTTTTCTGCGCTGCACAAACGATCACAGAGACGAAATACAACCACAACGTTGCTGAGATATTTGCAAAACTCTGGACCGCAGGTGTCTATGGTGGGGAACGAACGCGCTATTATGCTTTCCGGGGAGTAACGCGTTCACCACCACACCATGCGGGTCCTTTGTTTTCGCACGTCTCTCAGCTATTTCTATCGATCTTTTTGCCACAGCAATCACCCGTCAGCGGGGTTGATCTGGAGAGCGCAAATCGGCATAGAACCCAGTTAAGCTATGGCTGTAGTTGAAATCACAATGTTTAACGATTTTGTTTTCTGCCTTCTATAATTTTCATGGCAGGTTACTAAGCGAAATACAACCACAACGTTGCTGAGATATTTGCAAAACTCTGGACCGCAGGTGTCTATGGTGGGGAACGAACGCGCTATTATCCTTTCCGGGGAGTAACGCGTTCACCACCACACCATGCGGGTCCTTTGTTTTCGCACGAGCTACTGTGCTAGGAGGAATAACGCTTCCAGAAAAATGCGCGTTCATTGTTAGAATTGGGTCTCAGTTTTTCGCCAAGTCAACCCATTTGTAAACCAATCTTGAGCAGGATCACGTGTCGTCTGCATGAACTTCAAGATCAACTACGTTACATGGCTAGGCTAGAAAGGTTAGGTAAAGTAGTACCAAGGGCGGAGCTACCACCAATACCTTTTCCCCGAACTTTCTTTAAACAAGAGCTACCAAATAGCGATATTGACCCTACATTTTGTTTATTTTCGGACGAAATTCTCCGCATACTTAATCATTACCAAAGAACAAAAACAAGCTCCAACCTCACACACCAACAAAAATGTGGTATCCACTAGGTTAGAGAGCTCTTCAATTCAAAATCTGTTAGACTTTCTATTAGTGATAAAGGCGGAGAATTTGTAGTTATTCCTAGTCAGTTGGATATTAGAATAACAAAGGAGCATCTCAATGATGTTCCCTCTCTCTTGAGCATCCTCTGAAAAAGAATGTAAAATCAACACCGGAAATTAAATGAAGAATGGGTCAACATGGAAAGGCAGCGGGTTTACAGCCTTCAGTTATCTTTCGACTTAAAGCGAACACTAAATTTGCCCTGTCTTTTATTTGCTTATTAAACACATAAGCTTACATCAACTGATGATATTACGTCCACGAACCCATCATCATTTAAAGTTGAACCTATCATCAGTTATATAGGCGGGCCAACGGACAGGATAACGTGATTCCTAAACCTTATCCTGACCTAGCTGCTAAAATTCATTCCAACCCATTTGCCCAACACCGAAATATTTCTAGACCACCTACGGTGAGCGCAATCAAACAGCACGCATGTAATTGAGTCATTCGATGTTACGTCACTTTATACCAACGTGTCGAATGACTCCCCAATGCAAGCCATTCTCGAGCTTCTCGTAGAGCATGAAAAGAAGATAAAAGTGTACAGCTTCTCGATTCCGCAACTAATGACTCTCTTAAAACAATGTCTTAGTTGTTCAATCTTCAGGTGGTCTGGAAAATATTTTGCACAAATTAGAGGGCTGGCGATTAGGCAGCGTTTAGCACCAAGCCTTGCCATCGCTTTGATGTCTAAGGTGGAAGCTCCAGTTCTCGATCACCGACGCTTACTCTACTGTCGATACATAGACGACTGCTTCATCGTCTGTTCCACACAAGAACAGATGGATGAGTGCTTTGAATTATTAAACCGAAGGTCAGAGTATATAAAATTTACACGAGAAAAACGAACCGAGAACTGGCTTCCATTCTTAAACATCCAAATAAAGCTCTCAGTAAGTGGCTATTTAACAAAATGGTATCACAAGCCAAGTAGTGGTTAAAAATGTGCAAAGGAGAAGAGGAAAGGAAGGATTCGCGAAACCTGGCACGAAAAATAGCCATTTCCAATGGCTACGAAGTAGAAGCCACTCGGGTTAGAGAAAAACGTTGGGCAGTTTCCCAAAATAATGTTTCATACGAAAGTAGGATCCCCTTTAAGCTGCCCTTCATATCAAATGAAGAAAGTCACGCCATTAAGAAGACGATTATTGGTATCCCACCCAACATCCTACGTCGTCAGTTAGTTCGCGACCGGCTCTATGATCCTCTGTGCACCTCGGAAAACTGTATGATCTGTCCTAACGGGAGGGACGGGATTGCATGAGTTTAGGTATAATATACTTGATCTCATGTAACACATGCGGTGAGGATTATACCGGGGAAACTGGTCGACCACTTTATGTCCCTATAAAAGAACATCTAGATGGGAACGTTAAAATTCGTTAAAACACTCCTCTAGGTACGCATAGGGCACAAAAGCACAACGGCGATGACTTTGAAGTGACCGCGCGTTGTCCCATATTAGTGCTGTAGGAAACACTAAGCCCGTTATAGGCAATTAATATCCACTTTTTTTTATTGGTTAGCTAAGACGAGGTAAGTATAAAAATTTATTCAGCCAGCGCTTTGACTAGCTCTTGTTCTTCACGCCGTATTAGTTCATTCGGTTCGAACGAAGAGCACAGGTGTTCTACTCAATTTGGTTGGACTTGAGGCAGCTACGTAGACTAATCATCACAAGAATAAAAGGCTCGGTACAATCGAGTCGAATCATTCCGGCTCTGAAGACGGCTTGGGATCGAAAACTTTTACCGAGTCAAGTTTTGCATGAACCTCATAATAGCTCATCACTAAAATAAAAGTATAAAGAGATTAAAAATTCAAAAAAGTAGTCTTGAAAATTATGTAAAGTTTATTGGCATCCCACCCAATACCATACGCCGCCAGTTAGTTCGCAAACATCTCTATGATCGTTTGTGCAGCTCAGAGAACTGTATAATCTGTCCCAACAGGAGAGCACGAGTTCAGGTGTAATACACTTGATCTCGTCTAAGGCATGCGGTGAGGAACACGTTGAGGAAACGGGTAGACCACTTTGCTTCTGCATAAAAAACATCTAGATGGGAAAGTCAAAATCCGTCTAAACACTCCTCTAGATACGCATAGGGCGCAAAAGCACAATGGCGATGAAGTGACTGTGCGGATCGAAGCGCAGGAATCGAAAACATCAACGCGCAAGACCCTTGCGGAGTTTTGGATAAATTTCAAAAATCCAAAGATGAACCGGAAAGACGAATGCCTCACTATCACACGTGACCTGGCGCCCTATTTCAAAATGATATTTTGACCTCACGGTGTGTAGTGCTTGCGACCCCACGTGAACAACGTGTGGGCCAGTCCCACTCGTAACATCACGATGAGTAGCCTTTCTGTTCAGTATGACGTCTATTTAACATTTTGACCTTCATTAATACTTTAGCCTTTTTTCCCACCGAATAATTAAAGTATTCTAATATAAAATACGTCCAAGCTCTGAGGAAGGCGACTTCGCCGAAACGTCAGCCATCGACCAACAACATCAACAGTAACGACAACAACAACGAAGACCTATATCAACCTTGCATCAGCTAAATAAGATCAGATAAGATCATATAAATAGATATATCAACCATCTATGCCGAGGTTTATAGAAAGTCGGTCTTTTGTGTCATTTTGATGTTTTGCCTCAACATTGGATGTGTAATCGATTTTCAGACCAGAGAAGGTGTTCCACTCGATCCACTTCACGTAGTAACAAATATCGAGATGAATTTGCGTGACAACGAAGCTCTAGCTCTTCATCCGGAATCAGTAAACGATTCTGGAAACGGAATCGAACCTGCAACGCAATCCGACATCCCCGTTCAACATGTCCGTGTCCCTAACGTCCCTGGTTTCCAACGTCATGATCAAGAAGACATTCCTTTCTATGAGAAGTCACGAGGTGATATTGATAACTATAATATGATTATCAGCTGAAGAGCATAAGGTGTCTAATTTTCACGATAAGGTAATGACACGTGAACAAAGTATTACCTAAATACTGTTGGTTCCCGTATTTCGAAACCTTAGAGCCCGATTTTCAAAGAATATTTTACATATTGCACTAGAAAAGCGCCGAAATGTTCGCGCCTTATATTGGATGCTTTGTAGAGGACCATGCCTTAATCAAACCATCTCATTCTATCACATATCTCATCTAAAGCGCTCTGTTGAAAAGTTTTGCATAATAACGTAAGATTGTTAATGACGTAATGCTTTGTGAAGATTTTTACTACAATCCATGTAACCAAATCCAACAAATCGCAAAGATTCAATAAAGAGTTGTAAATTCTTGATTGGTACATTCATTAGTGTGCTGGTCTTCCCGCACAATAAATGATATTGATATTTTTTTAGCTATTACAGTACTTAAAAGCTGATAACATAGGAAAATTTGGAACAGACTTCCCTTTCTAGTTCCCAAAGGATCTAGGACGCATAACTTATCCCAATTAACACTCATAGCTTAAACTTGCTTAAAATTTGTATTTAAGGTTTTCAAGGAAATAAAGAGATATAACTTCAATGATGCTGAGATATTTGCAAAACTCCGGACCGCAGGTGTCTGCGGTGAGGAACGAACGCGCTATTGTCCTTTCCGGGGAGTAACGCGTTTCACCACACCATGCGGGTCCTTCGTTTCGGTCTCTCCTGCCATTAAAAGAGTAGGCAGTAAATAATAAGTTAAAATTGTGACTATAACTAGGGCCACAGCTTAACTGGGTTCGTTGCCGATCTGGGCTCCACAGATCAATCCCGTTGACGGGTGATTGCTGATGGCGAGTGATCGGTAAAACTAGCTGAGAGACAGGCAAAACGAAGGACCCGCATGGTGTGGTGGTGAACGCGTTACTCCCCGGAAAGGACAATAGCGCGTTCGTTTCCTACAGCAGACACCTGCGGTCCGGAGTTTTGCACATATCTCAGCATCATTGAAGTTATATTTCGCAATATGCCCTGTCATTAAAAAGAGTAGGCAGCAAATAAAACGATTAAGATTGAAATAAAGAGATTTAAAAAACTTTGACATAAGATTATCATGTGCCATCCAACACATGGAAGTGTGTGGTTCGTAACTTCCTCCGGCTAACCAAGCCTTTCAATCTATACGGGGATGGTGGAGCGCTACCATGCTTATTTCGGAAGAGCTCTATGCTATTCATAAGAATTAGAAACGTCCTAGGACGGCTATCGTAGGATTTCTTGCAAAACCGATATGAGCAGTACTTTACACCAAACATAAACATTGCCATGAATCTCTTGGCAAAGGCTGAACCCACATACAATCCCGAAGAACTTTGAGGATGATAGATTACGAGTAGATGAATCTAATGAAATAAGTGCTGAAATCTGCACGATATACGTATGATGCCGAATTGTGTCAAAATAGAAGGAAAATATAAACTTTATCACAGTGCCATATATAGCAAGTGCAACAGCGGTAGTCCATTTTAAAAAACGCAATAGTTGGAGAAAACCTAGACTTATAATGTTCAACAAAAGGTTAGACACTCTGCACAGAAGTACTTCACCATAAAATTTTACAACTCTTTGAATCAACAAAAGATTCCCAACAAGTCTAGCACATTCGCGACGTCTAAACTTTGTGACCTGTGCTGCGCATGGGACGGATGCCTAATTTTCGTCCACTTCGAAAGTTCCTCAACTGCAGACAACAATATTTCGAGAACCACAAGACTTGAAGGTTTGAGAACATGCTGAAGTTATGGATGTTTCGCTCTATAGCTCTATACCTATGAGTGGTACGTATGTTATTACTTACTGTACGTTACTGTGCAGCATCCTGCAAACACAGTTTTGCAGTTCACGTTGACTCTATTTGTACTTACTGCACATTTCACCCAATAAATGTGCTTCATCATGGCGACTGGAATTGGAATAATAGCCAATTGTCGGTCAAATTTCCGGTTAATGAACTCTTTTGAGGAAAGGGATTTCTTATAGAGAACATTTCTCGCAAAATATTGCCCATCTTTCACTTAAATATGTCTTGTACCAATTCATTTAACTGTACTTTTCAGTCTTGCTTCTAACCTACTGGGTTATGACGTAGTTGGCACAATGCCTAATTGCCTGCCCTACATACACATTCCTTGTTAACCATCGACCACTTCACTAAGCATGGCAACTGTTAACTATTGGGCACGTCACCATGCATGCTACCGGGCACAGTTCATTGCTTAGGGACTAGACCGTGCGACCCACGCGACCAACTTGGATGTGGCCACGTTACCTAGCATTGCCATTTGCCTTCTGACGACGCATACAGATCGCCGTTGCCCTTCCATCATCATTTTGCCAGTTGATCTTTTCTTCCACAACTCTTTAGTTTCAGTTAGGCAAAGTGATGCTAATTAAAGCCTTATGTTCTTCATTAAAGTTATCATCAATCATCAATGCAATCACTATGTGTTGTTAATATGACAATTTCTTCAAATACTTTTATTGTTCATGAAAATAGTAATTAGGAACTAACTAGTAAATATTTTTCATGTAACAATATTGCTATGACTACAACAGGGTTGGGATTTACGTGCTGATAGTGCAAGAATGTGGTAGCGATTGCAGGATTGCAATAGCAATGAGGATGAAGATTTTGCGGGCCAGGGTACATGAACAATGAAAGTATTTGAAGAAATTGCCATATTGACAACACATAATGATTGCATTGATGATTGATGACAACTTTAATGAAAAATATGTAGTATAAGGACATAAAACTTTAGTTAACATCACTTTGCCTAACTGAAACTAAAGAGTTGTGGAAGAAAAGATCAACTGTTAGGGCAAAATGATGAAGGAAGGACAACGGCGATCTGTACACGTCGTCAGAAGGCAAATGGCAGTGCTAAGGAGCTTGGCCACATCCAAGCAAGTGACGTGAATCGCACGATCTAGACACAAGCAATGAACCGTGACCGATAGCATGCCTGGTGACGTGCCCAATGGTTAACAGTTGCTGCGCCTAGTAAAGTGCCCGATGGTTAAGAAGGAATGTATATGTACAGCAGGCAATCAGGCGTTGTGCCAAGTATTTTATACTGCCCTAAGTTACATCCAGGACTAACAAATACAATTACATGGATCCGTGCAAGGCCATTTAAGCCTAATACAGGGAATATTTTATGAGAAATTTTCTCTATGCACCCCCTGTCCCCCCACCCGACTTATTCATTATAAGGCTTAAGTTAAAAATTTCGTGAGCTTGGAGATAAGAGTTGTACAACAACCAACAATTTTAAGGAACAGGAGTGAAACATAACAACAGAAAGTGAATAAAATATTGAACAACGTGAAGTGAGAGATATTATGCGATTTTCTGTGTGGACTCTTAATCTAGATCGCATTGTTGGTCGACTTATCGACATTTCTGAGTGCTTCTAGGTTTACAACTAAGCTTTTCCTGGCTAACGGCCGTAGGAACGTCCGAGTTAAATGAATTATCTAGTGGTTTTCAAAGGTTTCTATGTGATAAAATAAACCGTCAGAAACAAAATGACAACTACGCGGGTCACGTCGTTGCAGAAGTGTTAGACGTTTACTCGGCGTACAATACGCCGAGATTTCATTTTACACAAAAACGTTGGCACGGAAAATTGGAACCGACGGATTTTGTTCAATTACGTAGTGTGATAACAGAAGATTTAGGACCAGGATTATTGACCATGAACTTGAGATCAATAATGGCAAAAATCAAGGTATTTACGGTAACTGAAGAAAGGAAAAAAAGGAAAAAACTATATCATTGAACTCCTGCATTAACGGTACTGGCCAGATCTCCTTTGCCCTCTGCTAGTCGTTCTCGAATCATCTCAGCAATACACTTCTGAGTTCTTCTTTCCAGCTTCTAGAAATGCATATTTCATGAGTCTATGTGACTTGAATTCCTTTACCGGACAAAATTTTGCTATCGTGGCACACCCACGATGTATTTTACTTCACTAACAATGAGGAATATAAAGTAGTTGAATAGCCGGTCATTTCATTAGGGCTTGAAACTTCTATATCTGGACACAACAACCTAACTCTCCCTCCTTCCTGCCCACACAAGACTAGTGAAACGATTAAAACATAAGTAGATAACACTCGCAAAAACCGAAAGAAGCGTAAATAAGAGCGACATTACCTGCAATCTTTTCTCTATATCTCGTTTCAAGTCCCAATCGATTTTCTTTGGTGCCAAAGTTGAGAGATCTACTGTTGTTACAGGCTCGACTTTTTTTGTATCCTGAAATTTGTAACCAAGCAATATTAATGCATATGCAGAGCATATTATGAACTTGTCGCCAAATAAAAAAACTGGGGTGCTAGACAATGAAAACACAAGCATACTGTTGATCACCTCCAAGTGTTCAGCAATGACTTCCTCCACGACGTCAAATTTTGGTTTAGGATGAACCACTTTTCCAACTTCTGATGCTGGCTTGTAATTCCTGGATAAAGCAAGATAAAGCAGGAACTTGTAACAGAATACTGAAATCAACTATAGCACTAAAAAATTCCAAGTAAATTTAATTTGGGTGCAATAATCATTGGATCGTAACCCAGTCCTCATAAAGTGCAAGGTGTAAGAAAGAGCACTTGAACAATAAAAATGACCTTTGCGTAAACTTAAATACAAAACTTAAAAATGACTTCAATATTACTATTACGGTACGTGTAGCGCAGTGGTCGAAGGCGCTATGCAATATAAATGGGATCGATCCCCGCGTCCCAGGTGCACCAAGCCTTCCATCTCTCCTAAGTCGGCAGGTTGATACCAGGCTTGTTTGGTAGCATAGCAGCACTGGCTCGATACATTGCTAAGCCATCGCGAGTCAGATTTTCATTCAATCACCTCCAGCGCCGCTTAATGAAGTCGAATGCATGGCGCATCTCTCAGGGACTGATCAACGCCGAAAGCTTCATAGACCTTTATTAGACTATTTATTCAAACCCGAAAACGAACCTATGAATTGTTCACAATTTACCGCATCTAACAGAGAAATAATTCAATCAGGTTAGAACTAGAGTAATTCAACCGCAATTCTCTTAACTGAAATGAAGGTTTTACGAAATATGTACCTTAATCCGATCTAATACTCTCATGTTTTAGTCCCTTCATTTTCTCTCAAGGAAATCTGCAAAAAACTACTCAGTAGTGGTCTAGACCTTCACTACAAAGAAGAAAAGAAGAAATAGGGTGGTTTAGGCTCGTAAGCAGCTTTAACACTATCGGCTATTTCTTGCATTTAAGAATGGGTTATTAAGATGTTCCTTCTCTAAATTCACACATCAAGATGAACAACTTTTTACTGATTGGTTATGTGATGCATTTCTCACCATTAGAACTTACGGTTAGGCCTATAATGGAAATATTCACGAATTGGACAACAGAATTCCTAAGCCTCACCTTCGTGTGGTTTCTAAACTAATAAAAACAACATTTAAACACCAGCATGATGGTGAACAATTTACGCAACAGGCACCTAAGTATAAGTAATGGAACCCAGTCCACAGAAACGCATTCAGTGATGACATGGAATGATAAGAAAAGGATAAAGCTCTCGGCGTTGATCAACCCCTGAAGGACACGCGGTGCATTCGACTTCATTAAGCATCGTTTGAAGCGACTGAATGCATATCTGGCCTTCACAATGACACATGGTGGCCTACGATGTATCAAGCCAATGATACTATCCTTCCAGACAAGTCTGTTACCAAGTTGCCGACCCCGGAGGGATGGAAAGCTTGGTAAGCCCGGAGAGCGGGGATCGATCCCGCATATATTGCAGATCGCCACCGTTCATTGCGCTACACGATATGGAAGTCATTTGATAATGTTTTGCTATTGCGATATAGAGGTAGCGAAAATATATGCAAGAGTCGTCGATCCATAAGCTCGTAACTCTCATTAGACAGTATTTTAAAACCTTTAAATGCGCCAATAAATACTTTTTTTTACAGATCAGAGGAATGGCAATAGGACAACTACCCATATCAAGTTACGCGTTTTCGATTCTAAGCATTCCCTAATTGTTCACACACCAAACGTTTTCCTTTTATAATTTTACATATTAGAACTGGAACATGCATCTAAGTGTTGAATAAACTGTCATAGTTTAGAAAATTCACCCGAGAGGAACCGAAACAAAACGAATCTCCACTTCAGAGCATTCAAATGCGCACTTTCACTAGCGCCAAATTACAGAATCGCCCTTTTGATCAGCTAATAGAACACACCTATCCATTATTGCTATGTTTCGCATTCATACACAAAATCAACTTGTGAGAAATATGTTTCGAACACAGTAAATTTGTGAACGGGAAGAGAGAAATGATAACTCGGAGCGTTAGAGATAGCTCATTTTTAGTTAAAAGGCCACATCTCCAAACAGATATTACTCTAGAACATATCCCTATACTCTACAAGGGTAGTGAAATATAATCTGTTCTTCATTTCTAAAGAAATAAACTACTTTGAAAAGTGGAGCAGGTTTAGAAAAGTCAACAGCAGCCGTCGAAAGGTTAGCAAACACTCTATATGCTTTCTTGTCGTCCCTGAGGTGACATATATAACACAAAGGCAAAGATATATTTTTATGACTGCATATATGACTGGTTACTTCTATGGGAACGTCAAAGTAAACAGAAGCACTCCAGAGTTAAGAACACATAGGGTACAATGGGAACCACAATACTCTCCGGATTCCACTTCGTTTCCACATCAATTCTGTTAGGTTTTAACAAAATCAACAACTAAGATGGTTCGCTTTCTAAATTTACATATACGACGCCGTCGAAATGCACTTTCACAGCTCTGTCCTGGACGTATGGAAACAGTTTAAGGGTACTGTTACATGTTAATATGAATCCGTCCAGGTTATGAAGGAGAAATAAAGCGAAACATCAGCTGGTGCAGAATAAAATACATCTTGTGTTGGCTCCCAGCCAACGGTTTACCGTCCTATACGTGTTCCTGGGTGTCGGGCTGCGATGCACAGCGGGTGTATTCATTCCCAAGCAGGGTCTCCCAAGTTGAGGAGGAACGGCATTTACATCAGGAAACCCGGCTAAGAGTGAAACAGTATCAGTATCCACCACCGCCCCGGAATCAAACTGGACGTACGGTAGTAAATCTCCCTCTCATCCCAGAGAACGGCAACTGTCTGTGGTGGTGACGACCTGCGGCGAACTTTGGCTAGGCTAACCCCGGGACTTCAGGGAACTACAATGGCTAAACTAGCAAATCTCCGAAAAACGGAGAACATGCTGGGCCCCGCACAACCAGTAAAGATGAGTCATCCAAGTATCCAAATACGTATCGTGTTGGTTAATCACTGACGCCAAGATTTAGGTAAAAGAGATAAAGACAGACATTATGTGCCAACATAAGTTCTTCCTTATTATGAAATTAGAACAAAATGGTCCCTAACTTATAAACTCACCTAAAAATTGCTTCTCCTTCTTTGTTCATTTTCGTCCTCTCCATTTCTTCTTCGTAATCTTCTTCCCTGTAATTGCACTTTCTTTAGTAAATAAAATAATTAGGAAATGACATGTGCACACATTCACGTGATTAAGTCTTACGATACTTCTCTCCATACTAAAAAGAACTGCAAACACCATGTTTACTTCATTTCGATGCCATGTAAGCGAGACTTTAACTCCAACAGGCGCTTCTTTCGTGCTAATGCAGCGGCCTCTAAGGAGCTAGTTGCACTTGTGTCCATCTCCTCATCTGATGCCTGGTCAGCTTCAACCATCTCGACTCTTAAAACACATTTCAAACGGACGAGAAACAAAACAGTGTAAGAACTGGTAACTCCAGAGTAACACAGTTAACACAATTCAATAACACTGCTTGTAAGTACAAATCACTACGACGAGGCTTAGTAAGGTTTACGTAAAAACTTGCCAAGACCAAAATGTCGAAAGTGTTAAACGGTCCACAGGTCTACGTCCACGTAACACAAATGTTGGACTACAGTATGCCGTAATCCCTGTCGTGGTTATTCTTGGTGACTTACGCAATACCCTAACTAGTTTTGACGCATGAGTGGAATGTTTTCATCCACAGTAAAAGATTCTGTGTTCCTAGCTCAAAAAATAATAATTTGCTAGGTATGCTGTAAACGGGCGCGGTCGGAGACGCCCTGCAATGCACATGGGATCGATCTTCGCACCCCAGGTCCACGAAGCCTTCCTCCCTCCGGGGTCTCAAGTTTGTAATATCGGTAGGCCACCGCGAGTTATTGTAAAAGCCAGATATGTATTTAGTCACTTTCAACGATGTGTAATGAAGTTGAATTCATGGCCCATCCCTGAGGGATTGATCAACGCCGAGAGCTTTGACCTTTATTTTATTCTTTGTACCGTAAATAAGTTGGATCCTAAGAGATGTAACACCCGCAAACTTTCCCGTAGTTTTCTTATTCAGGATGTTTCTGGATAGACTAGAAGAACAATATTAGGAGAATAAAGGTAAAACACGACATGGAAGACTATTCCGTACGGCCTAGTTATGTAAGAACATCCTATTTTCGCGATATTACTTGGCAGACTCCTTAGGGGAGCCGAAATCAGGATGCTGAATGCTCGAATGAAGATCTTTTTAATCTTAACATAATTTCTTATGGTCGGCTACGTGGTACTTAATTGGCTTGCTTACACTGGCTATTTACTGAGGTCTCTAGGTATTGTGAGACCTTCGTAACTAGTAGAATCACTGGTAATAACAAAGGTGGTTTACATACTACGATTCAGGTCTCATTTGTACTTGAGCGACCTTATGCGCTTCTAATGTCACACTTAGTTGTCACACGTTCCAAAGAACTTTGTATTGGTCACGACGAAGTGCTAGAGTTACCAGTATATTCTGTTAGCTTAAGGACCACGAAGACTATCATATTCCTGTACCAAAATCTTTATGTAGCTTTGGATGGATCGATACGTCGTCTCTGATCCCTAACTGGCGACGTAGGTGTAAAATCTGGATTTGCTTTTTCATTTGTTGATAGAAACGCTAATAACTCTATCTATAGCGTTCTTGATACGTTTACGATTAGCAGATCATTCCTCTTTGCGACGTAGCTGGTACAGCTCTGAATGAGGAGTTAACTTACGTCAGAAGGATAAGAAGGATAAACCTCTTGGTATCGATCAGTCCCTGAGGGAAGTGTCGTGCATTCCACTTTATTAAGCATCGTTGGAGGTGATTAAGTGCATATTCGGCCTTGACAATGGTCCGCGGTGGCCTACCGATGTGTCAGGCCAATGCTGCTATCCGCCCACACAAGTCTGGTACCAACTTTCCGATCCCGAAGGGATGGAAGGATTGCCGAACCTTGGGTGCGGGGATCGATCCCATGTGTATTGGGCAACTCCGATCACTGCGCTGCACGCGTCCTGCTTTAACTCTACGTTAAAGTTGGAATTATCGTTGAGCCAAAAACCTAGGTAGCAACCTGGTTGTTCCTTGTCTTGTTCGTTGTATTGTCGACCTAGTTATAACTGCTCAAAGCGGCCATTTCTTTCAGCTCAGTTCTACAGCTAAATTTTTCGATCAAATTGACTTTCTGACCTTGATGAGATGGAACATTCGAAAATATCGTTTTATTGAGCATGAGTAGGATATCTGAAAGGGTTCGGTTTCTTATGGACATCTTCTCCTTTACACGAATCCTTGATAAGGTTCTTGATTCATGGTTCCAGTTTAGGACCTAGTTGTTGCACGAGGCATCCAAAGGATTGAGCAACGGCATCATGGTTATCTAAGGGTACCGTGAACGCAACTTTCTCAAGGTAGGAAGATTGTCGCTCATGGAACTGGGCTGTAATGGAAGGTGGGAATATAATAAGTATAGTAAACTCTCAACGTGATATGCTCACTACATTTGTGATTACTGCGTACTATAACAAATCCATCTTAGAATGACAGGACTGCGTGTAGCAAATTAGTTAGAGATGACCTACAATGCACTGGAGTTGTCTAGCTAGTACTCTCGCAGCCCAGAGCAACCAAGTCTCCTATCCCTTCGGTGTTTGGAAGTTGCTGAAAGACTCGTCTGCGAAGATAAATCCTCACTTAATACATCAATAGGCCCGGTAAAGTCAGTCTGTCGACCAAATGTGCGTTTAGGACTTTTTCAAGGGATTCGAATTCACGGCGCATCCCTAAAGAATTGATCAAGTCGAACGGTTTACATCTATTATCCTCGTAGTACAGAGGCGTCACCGTGACGACCGAATGTGACGAATCTTATGGAAGAAACAAGTGGATACCAGAATGTTCCACGTAAAATAAACAACAGTTGTTATTTACATTCCTTGATTTCTTCTATTTCGATTTAAACCAGAATGTTATTTTTTCTAACATTTCTTTTTCTTTCTATTCCTTTTGCTCAACAAGAATATCGAGAGTTATTTTTTCTCTCAGAACAAAACACGTTGGGACAGAGCAGTTTTCTTCCAATTTCTGTTCCACATATCCTCGATTCAATCGTTCTCCGGACCGTCATACACCCTTACTTATCTGTTGGATCGCCCCTCCTCACGAAGTGCTGCTCCAGTCAGTAGAATTAGTGTGCTATTCAAGTAGTTTTATTTCCTCTTGACGCTTACTTTCTCTCGTTTCTACTGAATAACCGTTGTACATTGCAGTGAGGTGTATTACTGATGATGCTACGGAGTATTCATGTTAGACACCTTTCCTACAGAGTCTTTGGGAGCGATAGAGAGGAACTGTATCGTTATGGTACAATGGTGACAGCGAGCTAGAGTTTTTATGTATCCTTTACTCTTATGTTCGTTTACGAGAAATCGCATTCGTTTCGAAGTAGTCTAACGCGTTTTCGCAGTCAACATAGGTTCAAGCAAGTAGTACTCCTAGAGTTACGGCGGATGTTACAGTTTCGCTACGAATGTTTTGCAGCACTCCTCGAGATTCGTACTATTTTGTACTAGTGGACCGAAACCGGCAATCCCTAGTGTACGTCAGGGCCGACTCCACTGCAGTGACTAGTGCAGCGATGTCCGAGTGGTTAAGGAGATTGACTCGAAATCAATTGGGCTTTGCCCGCGCAGGTTCGAATCCTGCTCGCTTCGAGGGTTTTGTAGCATTCCTCGGGTTTCGTATTATGTTATACTGTCACCTCTATCACCTGTAGTCTGTAGCCCCGTTGATCGCCGAGTGACTCGAGCGGGCGCCAGTAGATCTTCCATCTTTCCTTGTCGCGTGCAAGAGTAGCCTAGTGGCCTAAGACATGATAGGCATAACCTAGGAACTCATTGAGCATCATATCATTCTTCTAGGCTCTTTGTGAAGAACTCTGACCATCGGGTCGGTGGTCTTCCTGCAGTACGTTTGACATCCCGAGGAATCCAGTCACTAACGGCTTTTGTCCATCGCTTGTCATTCATACGCATTACGTGTCCGGCCCACCTTATCTTCGACTGTTTGACGTACAGAACGGCATCTTTGATTTTTGATCGTTGACGCAGATTAGAGCTTCTGATCTCTTTCCTTACTTGCGCAACACGGGATACTCCTATCAACGTCCTCTGGACTGCGCGTCCAATAACGCTGAGTGATTTTTCATCCTGTTTACTCAGCGACCAGGTCTGCGACGCATATATATTACGCAGGAAGTACCGTTGAGTCGAAAATGTGAAAAGGAGTCAGGTGTTCTTTGCCCTCCTCACCACATCCTCGATGCTTTTGAAAGCTCCCCAAGCAGCTCGTTTCCTTCCGCTCAACTTTAGAGCTAAGTCGTTCAAGGTTGGTTTCCCGACCTAGGTATACATAGCTGTAGCATTCGGAAATATTCGTTCCGCTGAGCGTAAATCGGGCATGCAAAACCAATCCGTTCCTCATGAACATCGTTTTTGTGAGATTTAATCGAAAACCTATCTTTCCACAAGCTTTATCAAATGCGGCAAGCATACGTTCCGCTTGGCCAATGTTTGGTGTTATAAGGACGATCTCAGCAGGAAAGCGAAAATGGTGTAACTGCCTACCATTGATTTTCACTGCCATATTATCCTATTCCAGTGTTAGCATGACGTTCAATAGGGTGGCGGTAAATAATTTTGGCGAGATGATGTCGCCTTGCCTAACCCCTCTTTTGACATCAATGATAATATCGTTGTAGAATGATGATATCTTGGTTGTGAAGCTCTTCTGAAGTTCACGAAGAATTATATACTGAGTAACGACTCCTTGACCATCAAGGGCTTCCATGACTGCCTCTCTCTCAATTGAGTCATAGGCCTTCTTTAAATCGATGAAAGTGAGAAAGAGCGGTCTTTTGTACTCTCGAGATAATTCAGTGAGTCTTGTCATCGTGTGGATGGGCTCCATCGAACTAAATCCTTTTCAAAACCCTGCTTGCTCACGTGACTGTCCTTCGTCCAGTGTTCTGTTAATCTTGTTTAGGATGCCTCGAGTGAAACGTTTGTAGTCGACAAAGAGCAAGCAGATTGGGCAATGGTTGCCGATGTCGTGGAGGACACCCTTCTTGAACAAAAGCACGGTCTTGCTGGTCTTCCACTAAGTAGGGAACTTGAATTCAGATAGGTAACGTGTGTGCCGAGCAAGTGCGTTTACGAGGACTGGTAGAAAGTTCTTCTGGCATTCTGGTCTTATCCTGTCCGGACCTGGTGCTCTTTTCACCGATGAAATGGCATGTTGTACTTCGGAAAGGAGAAATGGTGGTACAACATATCCATCCTCCCTTATTTCATATAACGGAAGGTGTACATGGCTATCGAAGAGATCTGAGTAGTATTCGTGAATGATTTTCTCCATTGCCTTTCTGGACGCTGTAACTGTTCCGTCTGGACGCCGTAGTGCAATCGTTTTGGTCTTGTAATTGACGAAGCTTCGGTGGGCTTTGCGAATGCTTTTCCCAGCCTCCACAGCTTCGACCATTACTGCTGCTTTTCTCTCTTTAAGATCATCTTTTATAGCCTGTCTGCATAGTTTTGCAAGTTCGCACGTTAGTTCGCGGTTAGTGTCGATGCCTGCAGCTCGTGCGATTCCACTTTGGCGTATCAGCTCGAGTGTTTCTGGAGTCAGACGTCTCTTGGTGACTTTCGAACTCTGAGCTTTCATAGCGCTAGCCTGAAGATGTTGAATGAGCAGATCGTATTCTTCGTCGATGTTATCGACAACGGCATCTTCGCAACAGCCCACTAATAAATTGAAGAAAACCCACTTTGCGGTGGTTCTTGGTCATCGGTTTTGGAATTTAGCGGCTTTTTCTCCTTTCCGCGAGAAATAGAATCTTGCACGAAGGAGTCGATGGGCTGATCTCGTGTAGAACTTTGGGACAACAGCGACATCGGTTGGGCAAAACCTTCTATTTACTATGATGTGGTCTATTTCATTATGGTGCTCTCCATTAGGAGGCTCCCGCGTCCAGCGCTGAGGGTGGGGCTTCTGGAATTGCGAGTTACCATGGACTGTCTTCGTCGCCATGATAAACTCAGATATCCGCTCACCCTGTTCGTTCCATTCAAATCCGTGAGTCCCAATGTGGCGTTCTTCAGACGTTCCTCTTGGTCCAGTCTTGGAGTTAAAATCTCCAACGATGACCTTAAAGAATATGAGGTCTACTCTTTAGCACTCCATAAGGTCCATTTAGAAAAACTCCACTTGGTCTTCGTCATAGCTTGGTGTCAGTGGGTAAACAACGAAGATTGTCAAAGTCGGTATTGATCAACATCTTTTCAATCGTAACGTCCTATTCGGGTTGTAAGTTGCTCGAATAAGTCGATGTTCATGGACAAACTGGACAACTTGACGAGAACGCCGACGTCGCTGACTCCTCTACTGTCGAGTGTTCAGAGGAACAGTTCTTCTCCGGTGTCATAGAAGGCGTTGAAAGGCCGGCGTCTTCTCGTCTCGTCCGGGCTGATGACGTCGTACTTTGTCCTTCTTGCTAGCATCAGCAAGTCTTCTATTGAAGACTCGGATGCAAGTGTGCGTGCATTGTAAGTACAGATCGTCACTTTAGTTCCTCGTTAATCAGGCAGCTTCCATTGGCCCTGAGATTTTAGCAACCTCTCCATACTCGTCCTACTCAACGCTGCGAAATTGGGGCTCTTTCGGGGTCAGGGAAATGAGGACCGTTTCTTTTACCGTTTTTAGCTTTTTGATACCCACGTATAGCTTGCAATGCTCTGAACGTGGGGACTGGGTATACTCACGGGTAGCTTGCCAGGCTCTCCCACAGTGGACATGGAGCTTATTTGTTGGAGGCGACTCCTAACCGCCCCCCATATACTTCCCTTTCACTTGATTGCAGGCTTTTGGCAGATTTGATTCGTAGAATACAATTTGCATAAATTAGAACGCACCCACACACGCCTGAATGAATAGGCCTCGTAAATACAGAAAGGATGTGCCAAATCGGCGCAGCAAAAACAGGGAGTCCATCCCCTGGATCCACCTTCGTCTCAGGGAATCAGAGGTCGCTTTTGGTCCGCGATTAAGCCCCTATCCGCCACCTGGGGACGCTCCACGTAGCCTCGTGACTGACCGGCTATCGGGATCCCTCATATGAAGGAGATCCGTGGAATATGTTGTGCTAGTGGACCGAAACCGGCAATCCCTAGCGTACGCCAGGGCCTACTCCGCTGCAGTGACTAGTGCAGCCATGTCCGAGTGGTTAAGGTGATTGACTCGAAATCAATTGGGCTCTGCCCGCGCGGGTTCGAATCCTGCTCGCTGCGCGTGTTTTGTAGCACTTCTCCAGATTCATACTATGTTGTCCTTGTGGTGCGGATCCGGCAATACCTAGTGTACGCCATGGCGACTCCGCAATGGTGATCAGTGGAGTGATGTTCGAATCGTTAAGGAAATTGACTTGAAACCAATTTGGCTGTGCCCACATAGGTTCGAATCCTGCTCGCTTCAAGTGCTTTGCAGCACTCCCGTTGCGACCGAGATGTTGAACATCATATACCTCCATTAGTGTTTATACATTTACTTAGTCGTAACTCGAGCTTCACAAAAATTGTTTCACAGTGCTCCTTCGTAAGGTGGAGTAGATGTGGAGAATATTCCGAAGAATGTGGATAGCATAGTGGGACTTATGCCGATCATCACGAGTCTGGTGACGGTTCGATCCCACTATAGGCTCACCAAGCCTTGCATATCCACCTGTGGTCGAGTAATTGGTACCGGACTTATCGGGAAAAAGTCACTCTCTGCAAACCAAGTCGGAACACTCCAGTCCGTTATCTCAGGACGCCAGGGAGAATCGACTTGATCGACTTCTACGACATTCAAGATGAAATGAAAATCCTCGAACAGCAGCAGAAGCCACCTATAGTAATTCATATACTCTGATCCTTTTTTGCACTCTTTATGGCTATCAAGGATTTAAATGGAAATTGTCACTGTTACGGTCTGGTCAAGTCTCCAAATCGTACTTCGCTTTGCTAAGTTCTTCTGAGTCGCTCTTTCTTCTTGTCAAGTAATAGAGTTGTGGAAAAATCCTACTCTATTCTGTAAGTTCTATACATTTGTAGTAGTGGTTGGTTATGCTTGTAATTTCCAGACAGGGAACTTGAAATTGAGTTTATTTGAACGTGGAAAAGTAATGATGTAGGAGTTGATCTGATTATGCTGCGAATCGGGGACGAGGAACTCGCTTCCACGACAACGTAATCAGCGACGCATCGAAGAGCCAGAAAGTCGGCATTTGTGACGGGAGTCTTGTTGTCGAATGTAAAAAGCATGTTTTGCTAGTGCTACTTTACCCTAAACTAGTCTAACGGGGCTACTCGAGGCTTCAGCTTTTATTACTGGTTGTTGAAGCTGTCATCGATGGCAGAGACCATTGCGCGCTTTTTCCAGACTTATCATGCTTATTCGTTCCCGCTCGAGGGTTTTCGTAATTGGACATGAGAGGGCTGTACAAATTTTTCAGGTAGTTCAATATAAATGTAAATAGTAACCGTATTTTTTGTTTTCCTGAAAAGGTTGCTTGGACTAAATTCTGTCGTACAATTGATGAAATTTCTGGTAGTGGATGCCGGTTGTCAGGAAACACGTTCCTAAATATGTTTATATAACTCATATGAACACATTTAAGAACGTCTTATGCGGATCTCAGCACGTCTGTCATACGGTGCTTTGCTTTGTAGCCAACATTTAGGAAGGCGTAAGGATTTGTATATGGATTGGGCTGGAACTTGAAAATTTTGTCTTCTTTATAAACGCCGTTGGTTGAATATAATTCTCGTAATATCCTAGTATAGCTCTGCTATAGCTATCCCAGGTCTGGCCACAAGCAATCGTTGTCCTTTGGAGGTAGCTCTTCCCTGATAAGCCTCGTACGACTTCTTCCGAAAAGTTTGATTAGCTTCGTTAGCTCGTGCTGGATTTGATCTAACGAGCACGCGTGTAATGAAGCATCTCTCTAAACACTCCGCTAAGTGAACTTACATTACTTCGTTCCTTTACTTCATTACTTTTTCGTACTACAGTTAATATGACTTTCCTCATGCTTGTCAATCTTATTATTGAGGATTAACACGAAAGTAAAATTGTGTCTACAGCGAAAGTAAAGCCAGTGGAAGAAGCACGAATAGAAAAAATAATCTAAATCGATTTCCTGCATATGTGGCGACTCACAAATATAATCGGATAACTGGAAATACGATTTTGGCGCGGGCAGCGCAGTGTTTAGAGGCGCCCTGCAGTACACTTGGGATCGACCGCGTGCCCCAAACTCACCAAGCCCTCCATCCTTCCGGTGGTGGCAAAAAAAGACAGGCAAAAAAAATCAGACAGAGGCAATTTGTTGCCTTAGTAGCAAGATCAGTTATGTAGGCATCTATTCCGTACGGAAGAAAACACTTGGCAAAATAATAATTTCCAAACTGACCGTCATTTAACTTCGGTAGTAAAATAATCAACTTGTTTAACTTGTTGAGTTTACACAAGGTTGATAAAATTGTTTTGTTCAGCTAATATTCCGACGTCTTCCTCTTCATCAGAGCCGATGATCCGAGATGGCAAATGGTTAAACTTTTCGTACTTGATCATCATTCTATGCTTAGTCTACTGCTGTAGACCTCCACGGCTGATTATACGGAAATACCCAATCACTTTTACTGAAATCAAGGAACTTTTTAAATGATCATTATCAATCTAATGACTTGGATTTATTTATTCATTGCTCCCCTCCCAACGGTTTACCGCCGCGTCGTGGCTGGGAGGTGTTCCTGGGTGTCGGACTGCGATGTACAACGAGGGATTCATCTCCTCCCCTGGCAGAGTCTCCAAAGCTGGGAATGAGTCCGGCGTTTCCATCAGGAAGCCTAGTTAAGAGTAAACCAATACCAGGAATGATCACCGTCTTGGTAACAAACTAGTCGCACGGTGGCGAATCTCCCTCTGATCCACAAGGGCTGTGACTACCTGCGGTGGTGAAGACCTTGGGCAGACTTTGGCCAGACTGACTTCGGGATTCCAGGAAACCACAATGGCTTAACCAGCAAATCAACGAAAAATGAGTGGAGATCATGGTGAGTTCAACCCCGCTGACAGGTGATTGCTGTGGCAAAAAGATCGATAGAAATAGCTGAGAGACGTGCGAAACAAAGGACCCGCATGGTGTAGTGGTGAACGCGTTACTCCCCGAAAAGGACAATAGCGCGTTCGTTCCCCACCATAGACACCTGCGGTCCAGAGTTTTGCAAATATCTCAATAACGTCTTAGTTAACCTCTAGTTAGTTCGTGTTTCTCAGAAAAATCATTGTTCGAAACGGGTAGTTAAGAAGCTCAAAGGATCTTTTACCTTCCTAGAAAACTGAACAACTTAATATAAGTGAACAATAAAAGCGGAAGCTATAGAAGTATGCTTTTTTGAATCTTAACCCTTTTATTTTCCGCCTTTTTCTTTTTAATGGCAGGGTATGTTGCGAAATATAACTCGTATATAATGCTGAGATATTTGCAAAACTCCGGACCGCAGGTGTATCTTTTAAATTCATGAGTACTGCTGTGGTTTGAAGTGCCCTTCAAGACACAAGTGATCTTTGGTTCGATCTCGAGCACCGGATAAACCAAGTTGTCTATGCCTAATACAGGAGTCGAAAAATTGGCATCAGAATATGCTGAGGGGATAAATGCGCTGTATATTAGGCCAAATATGGATTCAATCGCAACTAACGATGCTTGAAGAATTGGGATGCATGACGCATTATTCTGCCAATGTTTTAATTTTATCGTTTTTCCTTTATTACCGCTTCTTAAAACCTCTAGTTGCTTTTACTTAGAAGTGTCGAAGGAAAATTATTGGTCCATAAATGGTTTTTTTTCTATTTTTACATGACTCACCATTATATATTGTGCGGATTCCAGCACATCTTCAATTCGAGTCGCTCCCTCGTATCAATTATCCGCAAATGCCCTTGGATTTATGTGTGGGTTCGAATGCCAAACGTGGGTATCTTCAAGTTTATGACTGTCATTAGATGCTGGACAATTTATTTTTCCGTGGATTTCTGCAACAGCTTGATTAGGGCGTTCCCGTTCCCATGTTTTTATTGCACGAAATCTCTAACGTGTGTGGATCCGAGAGAGCTTTTCTCAGACAAGCATGATTCAACTTGACCACCCTGGGGAGTCGGTGACTTTCCATGAACACTACTTTTCCCTCTATTGTTCATTGTGTATCAAGAGAGCAATGCACTGGACGAGAAAAGTTGACCGCACTATTTTTTAACTGTTTAGCTTAACAGTCATGGCGACGTTTCCATTTGTATTTCTATGATTCTCCACTATAGTTGTGTAATGGAGAATATCTTAACTAGGTCGAGACACACAATGAGAGCAAATGGTCCACAGAACGACTACGGCAAATAACTGACCATGCCCATAGTATCTTTTATGATTGGTTTATTGATGATAGAATCACCTCTTTATGCGAATTACTGATTCTTCTCGAGTTTTGTTCTTCTAGATGGACAGGGAGAGAGTCTCTACACCAAGTGGATTTCTTGGATTTCTAATAAACTTCATCCTTTTCAGAGCGTGAACGCATCATTTTGATTTCTGGTTTACTCGAAAACACATTATCTTTACCTGCTTGCAGCGTTCAATAACATGCTTGCAATCAAATAACGAAAAGAATGCAAGCGTTCTTTGAAGCAACTAGTTAGCCACAAGATGGGCGGACGCATATCCGGCTTACATCTATGCTTTCGCAGTAGCGAACAGTGAATGGAATAATTGGTAATGCTCGTAGACATAAACATGTTTTGGACACATCGATACCATGAAAGGTGATTGTGAAGGAACGGAAGGAACTGAAAACTTGTTGGGTCTACATGAATGGTGAGTCTATTCTGAGTTTTCGCTCATTCGTACATAGTAGTTGAAGTCTCCATGTATTCTTTGAAACAAGCCAAACAATGGTTTGCAAAAAATTGGTCACAGTGCTGTCCCATCTCTGGTTTACATCTGGTTCTTGAGTGGTTCGGTCACAGATGAAGCTTCCATCCATCTAAATCACACTTGCTTTATGGTGGTTCGGTCACGAAGGTGAATCCGACTTATTTACACCTATTTAGCTGTAGTTCCACTGAGATACTAGAATTATCCGATAACGCTGAGGAACAGCTCTCACATCGCTGAAAGAAATGAAGGAAGAAAAATGGGTTTGAATGGGATCTCTTTATAGGTGGGAGAATATTCTTCTTTCGATGTACTTTTCTTCTCCTATTTAAGAAAAAGCTAAAAGTGAATAGTATCTGCTGCGAATGATCCGTGCTAAGTAATGTTTTTCCTTATGTGCCTCTCTACGACTTTTCGCCGTTTCATTTCCATCTATGCTCCTCACGATTGCCTTTTCCTACAATGAACTGAAACAATGGGTCGGAATGATTCTATGCGTTCGTGTGGGATATTGATTCCGAGAAACTCAACAACACATTCCGTTGATGCGTAGTGCGTTAATTACCAGGAATATCCAGAAATATCGCTTTTGTCCATAAATTAATGTTGATATCTGGCCTTCGACCTAAAATACTCGTGCTATAGCTCATATAGGATGTTTTAATAGTCACTATAAAACCACTAGAATTTATATATTTCTAAAAAGAAATTTGCTCGTACAATCACGAGGAAATGTCAGGGGTTCACTGACATTCTGAAGTTACGTTGAAATGAATTTGTTCTCGAACATTTCTTTTCACTGGCACTTGCTAGGTTAAAAAGGATAAAGCTCTCAGCGTCGATCATTCCCTTAGGCCATTGCGCCATGCATTCGATTTCACTAAGTATCGTTGGGGTGATTGAATGCATAACTGGTCCATACAATGACTCGCAATGGCCTAGCGATGTATTTAGTCACTGCTGCTACCCTCCCAAAGAGGTCTAGTACCAATTCGACGAACCCGAAAGGATGGAAGGCTTGGTGAGCTTGGGTGCGGGATGGTCTCGCGTATATTGAAAGGCGCCTCTAACCACTAAGCTACACGCGTCCCATACTTGTATTTTCCAGTTTATTAGATATAAATTTAAATGGTGGTTGGAGAGAGTTAGGATGAGTACGATGGATGAGATGGCTCTTCGTGTTCAAATTCTTACAACTTTTCTAATTGATGGTGCACCATATGGTTGCCAAAATCAGAGATCTTGATGCGTTGTGTCAGTTTCCTGACACATTTCGCCGGTTGTAGTGGTCTAGCAAGTATTGGGAACGTTACTGTGGATTATTCTATCTGGCGACAACGTAAAACTTATGAATCTTTTAATGCAAATTTCGTTTTTGTGATTGTTCGGAGGTTCCACATTTGTCGAAACGTACATAGACCACACACTTTTTCAATAACGAGAGAGTTTGTCCGGTTATGGAAGATGAAAAACAGAACCCTTTTAACGATATATCTGCCATGACGTGATGAAGAGTCATACAAAGTCTCAGGAAAACATTGACCTAGAAAGGAAATCACCACTGATTCCCACTGCTCTTCTAGATGAACCGACCACTCCGGTTAACAGTCAAAAGGCGATTTGTTACTGGAAAAGTACATACTCATCCTAACCTCTCCAGCTCCCACCATTGTTGCTGTTCTTTTCTCCTTAAGGTCTTGTGTTACGTTTTAGCGTAAAGTTCTACAAAATTCGATCGCAGGCTGATGGTTACATGCCATACTCCATTTTCGAGTACCTCGATATCTGGATAAATGCATCTTCACAGAAGCTGGCTGAGGATGTCAGGAAGTCTCAGTCTACGATTGTTCATATCCTGAATTCTGCGGCTTTTCTTCCTTCGTGTCAAAAAGAGAATCCTGTGCGAAAGGGGTCATTTCGAACCACGCGGTATTTTGAGTCAACAACGACGTCGATTGGGCAAAACCTGTTATTTGCTGTTACATGGTGGATTCCATTATCGTAGTACCAAATGGAAAACTCTCATGTCCAACGTTGAGAGGAGGTTCATCGAAATTTTGAATTATCTGCATCGTTCACGTCGCTATGATGAACTCTAACAAATGGTAACCTACTCATTCTATTCGAACCATCTGCTTCTTTGCAGTCTTTCTTCACATACTCTCCTTGGGTTCAGTCTTTGTGTTGACGTTCCCAATTATGATGTTATAGAGTGTACGATCTTATCAATAGAACTTTTACAATTCCACGTTGAATGCTTCGAGGTCGACTTCATTATAGCTTGATGGTCGGGCGCATAGAACAAAGATTGTAGTAGCAGCATTGATCCACATTTTCCTCGAATCATAAACTTTGATCCATGCGATTCGAATAGGAAAACAGCTGCCTCTCCTAGTATCACATGTTCCACGTTCTTCGCCACTATAATTAGCGGCATATAGTGGGCAATGTCTTGTGGCCTCAGCCATTCTGTTGAAATCATGCCTACTTACCCTGGCATGCATCGTGAAGTCTTCAAAAAGAAATTCTGATACTAGTGTGGCCTGCGTTGTAAGCACAGATGACCACCATAGTTGTCCTCCACTGAGCTGACTAAAACGTATCTGAGATTTTAGCAGATTCGTACTATTCTTCGAACACAAGGCTATCGAGCTGGTTGCTCTTTTGATGTCAGAGAAAAACACCCTTTACTTTTCTGTATGACGATAATCATTACGAGACAGCTTTTCAGGTCCAGTGATGGTGACGATTTCCACAGGCAGCAGTTTGTCCAACTTTTCCAGCCACTTACCTACGAGACATGACTAAGAATCACTTCCTATAGACTCCCTGCATGAACGAGCGCAAGTTATGTTCGTAAGTATAGAATTTACACGCTATCTGCTAACTCAGCTTACACAGAAAACGAAAACCTAGTGAAGGAAATACATGAAATATTCAATTTCTTCCATCAATAACGTACGCCTCAGAAATCCTATACTAGTGATGTTGGTGCATGCCACTGCATCGACTGTGAGTCGAGCACGTAGTGTCCTAACAACGTCTAGAGCATTTAACCAAAAAGACAACCTGGTTTTTTTGGGCGTCAAACGGAAGACCACCCGCCGCGTGGTTGCACTTCTTTAACAAAAATGGAAATGCAAAGTTCTGTACTTTTTATGCCTCTTGAATGTGCAAAAGCAATTGGGTAATTCCAGCAATCGACAGGAATGAATAAAACTTTACTGGCACCGGTTCGACGGTCAACTTGGGGAAAGGTGACATAGGTGATAGTTGGTGTGAATAAATAACACAGTAGTGAACTTTCTTCTATACATAGGCTGCATATGAAGCTATTATTTCATGACTACTCAATCAAATGGATAGCTCCATGATTAACAGAAAGTGGAATGTGAGCGAGTTTATAGAAAAGAAACACCAAACATCTGTAACACGAAGTATCTTGAAGATAATAAAACACTAGTTTAATCTCGGTAAAACAAACCCACACTAGGATTTAGGAAAGAGAATGATAAAGCTGAATAAAAATCCAATTGATCAGTTCTTTGGAAAGAAATACGTTGGTGGAAAAGTAGGTGCAACTCAGCACTAAGCACAAAAACATCCTAGTCAAACTAATTTATATATTTCACTTTCTTTACAGGCTCACATATGATATAACTCTCCACATAAAATGATAATATAAACATTTACGGCACAAAGAAGAATAAAACGAGGAAGGAAACAACATACACATGTAAATCTGCATCCCTCCACATCAAAGACAAGAACTAATCCATATCCTCATCCAGCAGGGCCTTCATTGCTTTTAATGCAGCTCCTTCATTGTAGTGTAACTTACGCTTCTTCTCAAACTCTCGTTTGTGAGCTGAAAACAGTGGATAATACGAGTCTTCGATGACAACAAGTTCATCGCCAAGGAAAACTGACAGATTATTGTGACTCTGAAGTTCCCCCATAGGTATATATGAGTGGGATAAAAAAAGCTCTTGGCGTCGATCAAGCTCTGAGGGATGCGCATGCATTCGACTTCATTAAGCATCGCTGGAGGTGATTGAATGCATATCTGGCCTTTACAATAACACTCGGTGGCCTCCCAATGTGTCGAGCTAGTGTTGCCATCTTTCCAGACAAGTCCAGCACAAATTTGCCGACCCGGAGAGATGAAAGGCTTGGTGCGCCATGGGCACGAGGATCGATTCCATGTGCGTGTAGCAGGGCGCCTCCGACCACTGCGCTACACGCAACATTATATGAGTGGCATATCCCGTAAAATCATATTCCATAGTTTTGGTTTTATTAGTTAAGCAAGGTGCTAGCATTATTCCCAACTGTGAAGGTAAACACGAAAAAACATTTGAAAAGTTAGGTAAATGATTTAATATAGAAGATTGTATTAGCAACAGTTCCTAAAGATACATAACCAGTTGAAAAACATATGTGCGAGAGAAAAATCGAAATTTAGTTCGATATCCACTAAATTTTAAACCATTAGATGCAAGACTGTGTGGGTTTTACAAATAACTCCGACTTATTTTACATTTAAAACAGGATTTGATATAAACACTGAAAGGACAAAAACATTAGTTCATGCCTGGAGAGTACAAAGCTAAATATTGTACCAATTTTCAAACATGAAGATTAACACACCTATTTGTTCGGGTGTAAGATGGGCTTCATCGTCGTCGCTGTCTGTCCCAGAACCAAATGACTTCACAGATCCACTACAAGTGTTCTGTTGGAGTCCCTCAGCAACCTATATTCTCAAGAATAATATTATGGTGAAGGAAGTCGTATTATGAAAACATGCAATCTCCAAAGACAAACTCTCGTATGCGGCCATGAGAGTCAGTAGACCAGATAGATACAAATCTACAAAAACGTGAACACATATATACGAAAAGGCGAGAGAAAGAAAGAGAGGGAGAGAGAGAGAGAGAGAGAGAGAGAGAGAGAGAAGGAAAGACGTAGCCAACCTCTTCCGGGTTAACAGCTTTTCCAAGGGAAACTCGACGAGTTCGAGTAGGTTGACCAGAAGCCTTAAATCAGTATGCAACAGTATGTAGAACTTGTATCGAAACAACATCGAAAAATATGAAAATGGTTAGTGAAGGAAGAACTGGACATATAAGAAAACATCGTACATCGTCACCCTCTGATTCACAATCCGAGTAGTTGTATGGTGTTTTCGGTTCGTCGATCTGAAAATGATAGCGCTAAACTCTCCATTTATAACAAAATTGCGGACTGACTAAACTACGAGTTTTATTGGTCAATATAGTACCTCTGCACTCACTCATCTTAAGCAGCACATCATTATACCTTTATTTATAACTATTCCAGTGTTTCCCTTACATATGATTAATTGAGAAATCACCTCGACTCCATAGTAAACCATTTAAGCATAATATACTGCTGGAAATTTATCTACTCGCTTAAATGAAAAAAGGACAAAGGTCACGGCGTTGATCAATCCTTGAGGGATGCTCCATGCATTCGGTTTTATTGTGCATCGTTAGAGGTGACTGAATGCATATCTGGCCTTTACAATGACTTTCAGTGTCCTACCGATGTACTGAGCCAGTGCTGCTATCCTCCCAGACAAGTCTGGTACCAATTTCGCGACCCCGGATGGATGGAAGGCTGGTAAGTCTGGGCTGCGGTATCGAACATTCATGTGCAATACAGGGCAGCTCTAACCACTACGCCGCATGCACCTATGTGTTAGCATACAGACCATAAATTTAAGCCATGGGAAATTGATTCTTCCTACTACGGTTATCATTTTATATACCACTTAGTCTAACAACACATGTGACTCCAGAGTTCATCGACAGACATAATGCAGTAGCGATACAATCTAGCATAAAACCACCTATAACCACAAAACTGGTAAAACGAATACTTTGAGTATATCGAAAATCTGTCTCCTTAATTCCAACGCAGAATTCAGTGATATCCTAGCCTTTGTCACACTCTTAGTAATCCGAAAATTATACAATTGTCATCAATATGTATTCTTTCTTCGATAAGCTTCCACGAGACTATATATCTCTGATTAACAAAGACTATACATCAACCTCGTGCGAGCCTGTCAAAACAAGGATACATATTGACTAGAAATGCTAAGGTTAAAGGAAAGTTGGTTTTAAAATATTTGTCATTTCTGAGGATAGGTTAGGAAGGAGTCATCTCCACGATAGAAACGATCACCTACTCTTAAATTGGTGCCATAAATATTCCATTTTTTTCATAGACCGAATCTTTTCATATTACTTAATAAGTTAGCCTGCTTCGAGCACTTTTACTAGTTAATTTCATCTACAAATGCTTTCAGAAAAAGAAAACCACGTTTTTATTTTTAAATAATTTAACGGTAGTGATGGGCTTTCCATAAAGTTAGTCCAAAAAGTGGGTACTCTAAAGTATGCTGAAAGTAAGGAATGATGCAAAGAAGAACACCACTACATACCTTCATGTTACCATAGTCTTTATCAGGAGGGTGATAGGTGGCTAAAATGTTCATCTCATCAAAGTGTGCTCGTCCATCCTTACCATCTATGGATACCTCCTGAAATTACTAAAAGCATACAGAAGCAACAATCCTAAGAGCAGGATATAAAAAGAACAGAAGAGTTGCAATATAATTGTTAACATCTCGCTTGAAATGTGCCGTAGCTAGACTTTTCACATTTCTCTTTGACATTATTTGATAAACAGCGGCTTTTCAATTGTTGAACTATCCACTGAACAATCAGAGAAGCCAAAACGAAATCAAAGTCAGCAATTTCTTGGATTTTCATAAGTGGGCTAAATGTTGCTTTGCCACATACCTCATGACCGCATTAGTATCGATACCAAAACACAGTGTAAAGTAAGAAAGGCACTATTATCAAAATCGAAAAGAAAAAACGTTGCTTCAATTCTTTAGAATACGTATGAAAAATGGCTTCCTTAAGGTCTTCAGTCAGGTTTTTATTTAGCAGTTACGGATAAAATAAGGGTTAAGTTCTCGGCGTTGATCAATCCTTGAGGAATGCACCATGCATTCGATTTCATTGAGGATCGTTGGAGGTGATTGAATGCATATCTGGCTTTTACAATGACTCGCGGTGGCCTACCAATGTATCGGGCCAGTGCTGCTATCCTCCAAGACAAGTCTGGTACCAATTTGTCGACCCTGGAGGGATAGAAGGCTTAGTGGGCCATGGGCGCGGGGATCGATTTCATGTGTATTGCAGGCGTCTCCGACCAGTGCGCTACACGCGCCAATTACAAGACTAGTAGAGTACTTGTTAGTGGTAGACTGAAATAATTACCACGTACCTGTTTCATTTTCAAGATACTTTTCTTAGGCTGCCTCTTAAGATATTCGGTTGGATCGTCAACACAGATCTTTCCACTGGCCGTCATGTGCTCATCCACATTAGCGTTTGGTATATCCGCCATTACTCATTACATATAAAACAGCCAATAATCTGTAATAACTACAAAATAATGTCCGTAACAATGTTCTCTGCAATCTACGATGAGACCCGAGTAAGTAAGTATCAAACCCATTGAACAAATAGTATAAATCTTCTCAACCTAGTCTGATTTAGGAGTGAACTCACACAGTAAATCTAAACAAAGTTCCATTTTGGCAAAAGGCTATCGTAGAATTTTAGTATTGTGAGGTTTATAAACGCAATATGTTAACAGGAATGTTTCACAATATAAATAAAACTTAAATAGAACTGAAATGCTATCGGAAACACGTCTTGACAAAGAAAGGAGCATATTTTCTAGTAAAAAAGGAGCACAACCGTTGTAGGACTAACTTGAGAACATCTCTGAATTGTATCGAGAATTTAAAAAACCCACATCGATTTTTTTCCAAACTAGTTAAAGAAATAGCAAGGTTAGTCTAGGAGGAACACTTTGTCGGTTAGGAGCTAAATATAATCCAAGTGTTTTCTAGTAATTAGTAGAAAGCGAAAAGTATGTGATCTACACTTAAGAATGAAGTAAGAAGAACAAAAACCGAATCACTTACAACGAATTTTATCCCGGCTCATCATTTAGACCAATAAAAGACGTTGAGAAATTGACTGAACAAAAGGGTGCTCTACTTAAGACAACTTGGACCACGGGCTTCCATGACGCACGAAATGACGTGTATTCGGAAGAAAAAAAAAGAAAAAGAGAAGGAAAAGGAGGAGAAAAACTATGCGAATCCAACAATGTTTCTCCACTGGTTCTCTCACATAACAAGATATGGTTATTCACATAGTTGAAACCATCCTAACAAAGAAAATCATACTTCTGTACTTCAGTATAGTTGAACAGATTTAACATTATAGTTTGAAAATGGACAATACGAAGAGAAGAATGGGAATAGGAAGATGACAGAAAGGTAAGAAGGAAGCGATTTACGTCTTGCTTTACAAATATTTGAGTAATATTTTCAGGAATAACAAGTTTTCCTACGAAGTTTTAGTTAATTTCCAGTAGTAGTAAGTCATTTAACGTTTTGACGAAAGCATAAGCGTATAATATTGTTAGTAGGACACGTCTGGACAGAGAATAGTATGAAAATAAAACGACAAAGAAAGAAGAAAAGACGATAAATAGGTAGGAAGTAGGCAGTTCACACCTTCTTTTACAAGTAATGCGGACTCCTCTCGAACATAACAAGTTGTTCTAAGCAGTTAACGGCTCAGAAATTGTACTAGGTCACTTAACTATTTAAGAAAAACTCTGTGAGATCGTTAGAGTTAGAGGAACTATGAATAAGAGAGAGAACGACGACGGGAATGAACGCAGTGAGTCCGCATCCCATCCCTCACACCTCTTGCGCCGGTTGTGCCACACACCCAGCCACCCCTCACCGAACGATCAATTGCTGCTGTTCACTAGACGGCCCCGGCACAACCGACGATCGGCTCACGGCGCGTCCGTCACAATTTTTGGATCGAATCCGGACTTTGACAAGTCGATACTCATATAGTAGTAATGGATCCGATAACGTATATAAAGGATAAAGTTGATCAATCCCTGAGGAATGCCCATGCATTCGACTTCGTTAAGCATCGTTGGAGGTGAATGAATGCATATCTGGCCTTCACAATGGCTCATGGTGGCCTACCGATGTATCGAGCCAGTGTTGCTATCCTCCCAGACAAGTCTGGTACCAATTTGTCGACCCCAGAAGGATAGTGGGCTTGTTGAGCCTGGGGCGCCTGGATCGATCCCATGCATATTGCAGGACATGTCTGACTATTGCGCCACACGCGTCCTAACGGAGTCGCGACGGAATCGTTATGACTTTCAACTAGTTTCAGCTCAGAGTAGGTTCGGGATAGTCAGTTTGTTAGTTAAAGTTAAAGTTAAAGTTGTAGAAGTCAAAATTAGAAGTTGTTAGTTATTATTGTTGTTACTTGTTATTGTTAAAGTTATTTGTTAATTAAGTTTAGATAAAGTTAACTTTTAGTCAGTTTGGTTGTTATATTCGTTGGTAGACAAATTAATAACGTCTACTTGGAAGTAGTGACTAGAAACCGGAGTGGTTGGGTAGTTCGTACTAGTTAGAGTTTTAGAGAGTAGAACTGGTTAGTTGATGAGTGCTGATGGAGTGGCATAACTCTTCCAACGCTGTATGACGTTTTTTCTCCTAGTCGAAAAAGGTTACGAGAAAGGATGAATGGTATTTCCGAGAGCCTTTTCTGACCATGAAAACAGCTTGGATGTGTTCTATGCAGCGGAATCGCTCTCGGAATTGCGACTGCTTGACTGCTCCATCTAGAGGTCATGGGATAAGCTCTTCCTGATGAGAATGTAGGCCAGACTCAACAAGAAAATCGCGTCGTCCTTGTGAAGATCCTTTCGGTCGACATTCTTGAGTGATATGACCATTCCTAAGAATCTCCACTGGTCATCGTTATCTTCCTGGTCGTAGTCATGTGTCTGGCTTCACGCTCATGATAGAATCTAAGGCTTCAATATAAGTGGTGTTGTTGCTCCAGAACAGTCGTTATTTATCCTCTGAATGAATGATTAGTGCTTTCAAAGGTGGCTGGGAGAAAGGCAAAAGAAGGGCCTCAGTGGTACAGTAGATAACTACTGGGTCTCTGGAAGGGTAATCGCAGGCTCGAATCCGGCGTGGAGTCCAAGTTTCGTAAATATCTCGGCATCATGGTAGTTGTATTTCACATCATATACTGCCGTGAAAAATAATACTAGGCACTAAATAGAAAGTTAAACATTGTGATCTTCTAAGATTGTTCAGTTTACACGAAGTTGATATAAAGAACTTTATTCGGCTTGCGTTTCGACATCTTCGTCTTCCTCAGGGCCGACTGATCCGAGTCGATTGTCCGCAGCCGTTCGTACTCGCTATATTGTTCTTCTTGTATTGAATCGAATTTTCTGAAGTGGAGTACTGCTCGAAAGAGCATCTCACTCGGCAGTGCCTCCTCCTTTATACACCACGGTTGTTGCTGATTACGCAATGAATGATTTGAATTCAGACAGACAATCCATTCAGCAGTTGTCGGTGTTATATAAAATGTCAAATAGCAATACAGTCAATATGAATTCAGAAAGATATTCCGTTGTTCTTCTCCAGTGGGTGTTCCGTTGTCTGCAATGGAGTTCGTGATACAGAAAGGATTGGAGTAGAAGCTTTCCATCATTCACTCTGTATCGTGACTGAAGATGGTGGTATCAGAATCAATCTCTTTTCCTACTGGAACTTCTACCACAATTGTAGCACGATAATACTGCTCTTCTATGGTCGCCTTACCATCTTCAAAGGAATTGTGAGTAAGGGGACCTTTCCGTTAAGGTTGTTCACCACTATGCCGCGGTTACTCCATAATGAAGTTACTCGATCGGAATAAATTGCGCATACATAGCGACGACAAGTTTTTATCAAACCTTCGTTTTGTTGACAACATTGCCACCTTTTCGAGTAGAAGTAAAGCAGAGACAACACTCGACGAACTTAGCGAAGCATGAAGAAGTGTTACACTCGGAGTAAATAAGAAAATCCACCTCAGGACAAGTGATGTTGCCAGTGTGGAAGAAAATCAAAGTGGGCGACTCCTTGCTTACGAAAGCCATACTTTTTGTAGATAACATGAAAGAAGATAGTTCTATGTCTCTAAAATACAGTAATAATAAAACTCTCTAAAAAACAGTAATAATAAAATCCCGTTGACGGGTGATTGCTGATGGCAAAAAGATCGATAGAACTAGCTGATAGACATGCAGAGCGAAGGACCCGGATGGTGTAGTGGTGAAGTGCGCTGCTCCTTGGTAAGGACAACAGCGCGTGTTCGTTCTCCATTGCATACACCTGTGGTCCGGAGTTTTGCAAATATCTCAGCATTTCATACAAGTTATATTTCGCAACATACCCTACCATTAAGAAGAAAAAGGCAGTAAATAAAAGAGTTAAGATAGTAGTAATAAAAGTTTTATTCGCATCTACGGATGAACTAAGTTACTTGGATAGTTGGACGTACCTTCTGCACAGGTTGTGCGGGCCCCAGAATAATTTACATATGGTCGGATATTGGCCGGTTTAGGCATTGGAGTTCCCCGAAATCCTGAGCTCAACCTGGCTGAAACTTTAGGTCGTCTCCAACCTAGCTAGTCGCTGCCCTTATGGATCGGAGCGAGATTCGTCATCATGCGATAAGTTTAATACCAAGACCGTGGTGATTTCTGGTATTCGTTTACTCAGGACATCCCTCGGAAGGCCGTGACGGGAAATGGACTCACGCTGTGTATCGCAGACCAACACCCAGGAACACTGCCTATCCATGATTAGGCGGTATACCGCTGGAGGTAGGGAGATGAATGAACTAAACGAATGAAAACGGTTCGCGCTACTCCTGACGACGAGTAAGTCAGTTGAATACCTCATTGCTCAGATATTTACGAGGTATCGTAAAGCCTCTGGTACACATTCGATATCCGTTCCTTGACATCACAGAAACATTGTGAGGTCGTCCAGCTCTTCATTACGGATTTAATCTTTTTACTGTATACTATTCATTCAAACTGTTAGTAAATAAAAATTTACTCGCAGTTCTGGAAGGTTGCCAATGTTCGCTTCTCCGAGCATCTCTCGTTATCTGGCTGCTTATTCATGTAGTTATGATAATACTACCTAGCCATTACCATTGCTAATAGCGAGGTAAAATGACGTTGTATAAATATAATCCAACCATTTATAGAAAGGCTGTGGCCACTTAAAGTAAGTAAAGATAATGTTAAAGGAAAATCGAAAAGTAAAAAAGGTAAAACATGGTGAGGAAAATCCATAAAGTCGGTTTATTTAGCTGAGATTCGTCAACACTATTGCGTTCTATCCACAAATTCCTTCGGATAATGAATATGTGTTCTACCTTACAACGATAAGACAGAACTCGTAAACGCTTTCCTGCACTCTGTATTTTAGTGTCCTTGTGTATTCTTCCATCCTACGAAATGTGCTAGAGAGGCGGATAGCACAGTGGTAGTGGTGTCCGTCTTCACGAATATAGTGGTAGTTCGATTCCGTTTCTGGCCAATCGAGCCTCTCTTCCCTCCGCGGTCAGGGAATTGGCAAAAGCTCAGTCTCTGCAAACCAAGTGGGAATGCTCCAGTCCGGCCATCCCAAGACGCCAGGGAGAATTGCTCGATCAGCATTCTACGTTATTCACGATGAAATGAAAATTCTCAACCAACAACCGAAGCCTCACGTAAAAGTTGGAAAATCTTCGTGGACAATGGATGCGAGGAAACGAATCATATGTGAGAAGTGCTGGGATCTGGACAGCAGACGTTAAGACGTGTTATAAAATAAAATGAATAGTAAATAAATGAAATATGTTCTCGTTTTCTTTTGTTTCCTTTCCAAATTCTTCTTTTACTACATCCTCTACATTCTACATATTATTCCATAGTTCCTGGATCATACCCATCTCTCATGTGTGACAAGGAAAGCTCATCCACCAGTAAGCCACATGCGCTTTCGTCATTTGGTATTCGGTTCCACAATATATGTAGAACACAATTTGGCACTTTTTATATTGTCCATACTTATCCATTCCATACGATAACTATCATTCACCATAACGATTCCAAGAGAAAGAACAAATGAACAAGAACTACGACGTTCTTCTGCGTCTAACTTTAGCGTTAAAATCTCCAATGATGGCCTTAAAAGATGTATGGTATTCCCTGTAGTACTTCTTCAAGTTCACGTAGAAGCGACTTCGTCATAGCCTAATGTCGGTGCGTAGATGACGAAGACTGTCAAAGATGGAACCGATCCACATCTCTTGAACTGTAAACGTCCGATTCTGGTTGTTATTTGTTCGAATGAATCAATATTCATGGCTAAACTCGTGCAAGAGAGAACGCCGAAACCCTCGACACCTTTATTGTCGTATGTTCCGAAGTACAGTTCTTCTTCATTGCCATAGAAGGCAGAGTGGGTGATGTCTTGTCGTGTCGGCTTGTCCGGTGACATCGTACCTTATCATTTTTGCTTGCATGATCAAGTCTTTTATCGAGGATTTAGATGCAAGTGTGCGTGCATTGTAGGTATCTTAGTCCTTTGCTATCCAGGCAGCTTAGAACGGTCCTGAAATTTTAGCTGCCTCTCCGTACTTGTCCTACCCACCGCTACCAGCTTGGCAGCTCTCGGGATCAGGGGAATGAGGCCCATTTTTTTCAAACTTTGCTAAGCATTTGACACCCACTTATTGCTTGCCGAGCTGTGAATGTGGACGCCAGATGAACTCATGGCTTAGCAGTTTGTCCCAGAGTAAACTAGGAACTTATTTATTTGAGGGGACTCCTAAACGCTTCCCGTATGCTTCCCGGTCATCTGATTGCTGGATTTTGGTTGAATTGACTCCTAGGATACAATCCGCATAAACTAAACATAACCACCCACGCATGAATGTGTTTTCATAAATACAGAAGGAATGTGCCAAATCGGAGCAGCAGAAACAGGAAGTCGATTCTCTGGATAGACCTGCGTCTCAAGGAAGCAAAGATCGCTTTTGCTCCGTGATTAACCACTTATCCGCTATCTAGGGATGCGCCACGTCTTCTAATTAACCGGCAAAGGATCCATAATTGGAAAATGTGGGTAGGAAATTTTGCGTGCTTGAAATCTCTTAATTTAAAATGAATAAATCAAAATATTTCCTGTAGAACGTGTCCACTCTTCTACTTCGAAAATTGACTAAGTTTATGTCTCCTTACCACATCAGTTTCCACCACGATATATCGTAAAACAAGGGCAGAAAAGCCGTGACTGAAAAATGACAAAGCCGCTTCAGAGAAAATTATCAGAGAGAGATATTTTCGAAGGATCAACACAGTCAGTTCAACATTCAACATCTACAGTTGCTACCAGCAACCCTGATCAAAGTAATTCTGTCGTTGATGGCAATTTAAGTTCCATCATTTCTATGATTTATTGTTTCACTAAAATGTACACCGAGTTGTCAAATACCGTAAAGACTATCGAAGCAACGAACTGTTACCTTAACTGGAACAACAGATCACATACTTGGCCAACGCACATCAGATGGAGAAACTATTATCATTTCTGTGGTCCTAACTTGTGTAACTAAGTCCACATAATAATAATAATATAGGATCCATAATTCAGTATTATGTCTAATGAAAACAACGAACTCGCTATAACTAAACCTAAACATAGAGTTTAAAACATATAAGAGAATTCAGCTCATCAAAATCTATTTTCTAATCAAAAGACAGGCGTCTATCACAGAAAAAATCAAAGGAGACAACCAAATACGAGGAAACACTAACTCGAGCTGCTGAGGTATTTCACGGAACCGGAGACGCTTCATAAGCTTCATAACTGACTATTAAGCAAGATTTTGACAGCCACCCTACGATGTAATACTAGCGCTCCAAGAAATGGTATTTGGGTCCTCGTCTGGTCCTAACAGCCCACCAAGTACAGACGGATAAGATTCTGTTCCATATCTAGGACAAATTACATGATATGAGGGGAACAAATTTCACATAGATGATTCGATATCCCAACAGAGAATACTAGGGACCACTTGCTCAAAGAAGGAAAAAAGGAACTAATGCAAAAATACCTTTCTAATAGTTGTTCAGCGCACGAACCCTCCATTAACTTTTTTTGGGCCATTTCCGTAATAGAGTGGAAGTGGATGAAAGCCGCAATGACAACGAATGTATGGAACAATTGATGAGATTGAAACTGGAAAACAGCTCATAAATATGCCAACACCGATAAATTGCCAAAAAAATATGCAAGACGATACAACCACAATGGTGCCGAGATATTTGCAAAACTTCGGACCAAAGGTGTCTGCGGAGGGGAACGAACGCGTTATTACCCTTTCTGGGAGCTAATGAATTCACCACCACACCATGCGTGCTCTTCGTTTCGTCTTTCTCTCAGATAGTTTTCTGTCTACTAGTGCCATCAGCAATCATCTGCCAACGGGGTTGATCTGAGGAGCACAAATCGGCAATGAATCCAGTTAAGCTGGCACCGTTTAGCTCACGCTAAGGGTAATAGCGCGTTAATTCCCCGCCGCAGACACCTGCGGTCCGGAGCTTTGCAAATGTCTCAGCACCGTTGTGGTTGTGTCGTACATAATACCCTGCCGTGAAAATTGTGGTAGCCAGCAAGTAAACAGATGACATTATATAAGAAGAATCTTACTAAAATTTCTAACCCATAGATCACATCTTCCAGGAAACCACCGCTCTGGAATTCTTGTGGCATAAATTGTTGCACCACCTATGTACATTGCTCCCATGGACAACATCCATATCAAGGATGCCTGAACGTACATAATGTACATAACAAATATTAAATCCGTGCAAAAAGAATTGCCGTTTTCTCTTTACGTATGGTGACTAAAGCCGCGAAATCCAAGAAAAATAGCCCAAGGCCACCATTAACGGTAATTCACTCGAGTTCAGAACTTTATAGATTTGCGGGACAAATTTTCCTATATCGCATTAGTCTTATGTGTAGTTCTTAGTCAACATAGTTTTATATTTAAGTATAACTAGTGTAAAAACTTTCGAAAAGTGGTAAAGGAATCCAATTTCTCAAAATGTTCAAGGGAAGATCGGCAGAGCCAAACACATGCGAAGCATTGCAGAAGACCAACATGTCCTCCTAGACGAAATCCCGCTTGATCATTTGCTTCAAAGTTCGAAATGTGAGCATTCGAACTTGAACTTAGAAAAGAACTTGACGCCATTCCATTTACACCGCCTTGACATATTAAGGCTCCATATATTTTCCATTTTATACATATGCGACTTAAATACTTCTCTATTGGAATAACGAGGACCTTTTTATAAATAAACTCTACTCCATCCACAAACACTAAATGTGCAGCAGGAAAAAGTGCTGAAAGTCCCATGGCAACAAAGATTCCCGCACGCAAAGCCCTAGAAACGACACAATCACAAAACGAAAAAGGCAAGAAAAATAGTAATAATGAAGAAACCGTTCAAGCAAGTTGTGAAAACATACCTATATTTTGGCTGCGCAAATTTGTCCCACAACGAAACAATCATTGCGAGTACACCCAAAACGCTGATCATCGTGATATAGATGATCATCGGCTGTGGACGACAGTAGAACGCATAGTAAAGCCAAGGGATGAACGAACCAACAATCAGCATTGTGATTCCAGTGTAGTCCAACCTGTAGCTTCGAAGTGTTCTTCACCTTATAATATCTCCATTTCTTTTTTTCTTCTGTGATGTAAAAAAGGATGAACGATAAAGCTCTCGGCGTTGATCAATTTCGGAAGGATCCACCATGCATTCGACTTCATTAAGCACCGTTGGAAGTGATCAAGTGCATATCTGGCTTTTACAATGAATCGCGGTGGCATGCCAATTTATCAAGTCAGTGCTACTGTCCTCCTAGACCGGTCTGGTACCGATTTGCCGACCCCGGAGGGATGGAAGGCTTGGTGAGCCCGGGGCGCTGGGATCAATCCTGTGTGTATTGCAGGGTACCTCCGACCACTGCGCCTCACACGCCCTTCTCCTGTAGTTAGAAGCATAGAATTGATTTAGAACGTGCTCTACATAAGGCAACGATTCCCGTGATAGTCGAAAATAACATTAGATATATATATAAACTTACTTGCTAAAAAGCTTTCCAACGGAGTCAGAATGACATGCCACAGTGTGAAATATAAACGACATGCCGAGGCATAATATGGCTCCAATGAAATACGTTGAGAATATGAGTTTCTCCATAAACTGGATTTGTGTGGACGAGCGACTGAGGAACCAAAAGGCGACACCGATAAATGCGACACAGCCTGAAACTAACGAACAACGTAACAATACTAACGATGGAGAACCGTTTAGCAGTTATTAGAAAAATGGCTCAGTACTTCAATAGCAGACTCATCTCCATGCATAGTTTTATTATAAAAATTGATAAGCCGAAATGAATAAAATGGCAGATATTCTAGAGCGCAGTAGCATGCATAGAAATTCCAAAGATCTTCACAGTTTAGCAATTCTGGTCAAAAAATCATTGACTTTAACTTTCATATTGCAGCTACACGAGTACTCTACTCATGTGATGGATAATCAGGGCAATTAGTCATAGTCAATGAAATAACTGTCCTAAGGATCATGTCAGCGATCTCGATCTGGTTAAATATAAGGTCATACCGGGCGTTTCCTCAGTTGAAGGATAGTAAGTTTATCACAAACCAAGCACTACCATGTGCATAGTTTCCGCTGTAACCAGTTTCATGGAATGGGGTATTCATCTTACGGCGTCAACAACCCTATGTAAAACGGATGTCAGCACGTTACAAGTCAACTAAACAGCTGCGCTGATATCTAAGATCTGAGTATATATTCAAAAATTACTACAATAACGAAACTATGGGATTCCTGTAAAACCAACAACCTAATAACGTTGACCAGATGTCATGCAGCAAAACTAAGAGTGGACTATGGTATAACTAGTCAAATGACCTCTCTATACACACCGGCTTTTCTCAAAAAGTTTTATAAAAATAAGCACATACCAGTGCTTCAATTCATGGTGGCCGATGTGGTAACAAATCAAAACAATACATACCATACATATGTGTCCAAATGTTACCCGTTTCCGTGTGGAGGGCAAAGATGCTCTTGAAACAGCTACTAAAGGAAGGAAGTGGTGGACGATGACCTATAAAACCGAATGATAAAAGAGTAGGAGATAAAACTCAAGAAGGTACTCATAAAATGAATAGAGGACAAAAAGATAAAGCTCTCGGTGTCAACCTATCCCTGAGAGATGCACCATGCATTCTGCTTCACTAAGGATCGATGGAGGTGGTTGAATGCATATCTGGCCTTTACAGTGACTCGTGGTGACTTACCGATGTATCGAACCAGTGCTACTATCCTCCCATCCAGTTATGGTACCAATTTGCCGACCCCGGAGAGATGGAAGAATGGAAGAATTGGTGGCCCTGAGGCACAGGTACCGATCCCATGTGTATTGCTGGACGCCCTTAACCACTGCGCTACAAGTGCCCCTATGGAGAGATTACAAGAAATATAAGAACAAAGCTCAGACAAGTCTGATACCAGACTATCGTAATATGAATGTAAACAATAAATCGTATGTTTCTTTTAAAGAGAATGCAGGACACTTTAAAAGCGATAAAAATTTAAAAAAACATACCTGTTCTAAGATACTCATTATCCTGTAACCACTCAGGAAGATACTCGAAATTTGTAGCTTTCCATCTAGCTTCCCAAAACTAAAAATTGGAAATAAACGTCCCGAAATCCCAATTTTCATATTGTTCCAGTATCAAGTTTTAAGCAATAACAAACTCGTTTGACGATTGTCCTAGCACCTTTACCAGATTCACCGGGTATCTCAATTTCCTCTTCATTGATTTCGACCTAAACAAGCATGTATTTATCACTTGCACTCCTATAAGAAAGCTAAATGATTGCTAGATGACAACCTCCAATTCGTGGTCATCATCGTCTGGGTGAGGCATTTCATCCAAATCAAGTTTTAAACCAGACGGATGTAGAGTATTTTTATGACCCTCACCACCACCAGCATTCAAACGCCCTTTCTTCGCTTGATGCAGACGATAACGCACCACTCGACGTGTGTGAGTATTCCCATCAGCCTTAAACTACGTCCATAAGGTTCTTAAATAATAGCCAGAAAGAGCAACACAAACTAAGAGCTCTTTCCGACACCGTATGCTTCGCTGAAAAGTTCCAAGAAGGCCTAATTTATTAAAAATGGAACCTTAGAAATTCTGAAAGGCTTAAATGTGATAGTAAGGACACCTTGCAGTACACACTACAGTTTGATTCGACAGTTGCATGATACGAAACTGCTTCAAAAAAACTGAACTTCTGCAGAATATAGCTCATTTCCATCACAATATGTCATTAATAAAATCATAATGATGCGGAGATATTTGCAAAACTACGGACCCCAGGTGCCTGCAGCGGGGATCGAACACGCTACTACCCTTTCCGGGAGTAACGCGCCCACCACCACACCGTGCGTATCCTTCATTTCGCTCTTCTCTCAGCTAGTTCTATCGATCACAGCCATCAGCAATCACCCGTTAACGAGATTGATCTAAGCAACCCAAATCGGCAACGAACCCAGTTAGGCTGAGGCTGTAGTTACAATCACAGTTTTAGCTTATTATTTACTGCCTACTCTTTTTAATGGTAGGGTATATGTTGCGAAATATAACTCCAATGATGCTGAGATATTCACAAAACTCCGGACGGCATGTGTCTGCTGTGGGGAACGAACGTGCTGTTACACTTTCCGGGAACTAACACGTTCAACATCACACCAGGCAGGTCCTTCGCTTCGTATTTCCTTCAGTTAGCTTTCTATCTACCAGTACCATCAGCAATCACCCGTCACGGGGTTGACTTGGTGGCACAAACCGGCATTGAACCCAACTAAGCCGAGACTGTAGTCGCAATCACAATGTCAAATTTTCTTAACGGCACTGGTAGATAGAAAACTAGCTGAAAGAAAAACGAAACGAAGGACCTGCCTGGTGTGATGTTGAACGTGTTAGTTCCCGAAAAGGGTAATAGCGCGTTCGTTCCCCACCACAGACACCTGCGGCCCAGGGTTTTGCAAATATCTCAGCATCATTGCGGTTTCATTTCACAGAATACCCTACAGTGAAGAAACTGTAGTAAGCGGCAGATAAAAGTTAATAGTACATCATTAATATTCATATCATTAGGTTTCACCAAACAGGGAGAAACATGAAGAAAAGAACTACAATTACGCATAAAACTCTGCTTCGCCCATCACTCGAATAAATTAGAAAGATTATACCTTTGTTTCCTTATCCTGCATCACAGCCAAAGTCATTTTGTCTCCTTTTGCATTTGGCATACTCCATGCACGACGGTGGCCTCGTTTCCACTTAACATCCTTACCCGTAGAAGACGAGCAAGGCCTATTCTGCTGTATCGATAGACCACTTTCTTTTCCTATAAAAATGCAAATGCATAACAAATAGGATTATATTTACAATGTCACACAAGTATGCCACGTAAATTTCCACCCTCATGAACGGTTGATAATCTCATTGATTGATTAGCCATGCCATATGTTTGTCCCACATTTTCCTCGTCATCACTGTCACTAGCTGGTTGTTCCACAACTTTGTTATGTCGAACAACGATTTCGATTGGCTGATGCAACTTCTTGGGACTAAACAATGCTCTTATTTTCACTGCAACTAACAAAGCGCAACTTAATCACACTGCTAAAACAGTATCTTTCGAGGCGCCCGTCCCCACTAGCTGTGTGGGTCCCAGCATAACTTCCATTTCCTCAGACTCTTGCTAGTTTAGCCAATGTGGTTCCCTGAAGTCACGATGCCAGCCAGACCAAAGTCTGCTCCAGGTCATCACCACCCCAGGCAGTCGCCCTTGTGGTTCAGAGGGAAATTTGCCAACATGCGACTGGTTCTATACCAGAGCGGTGGTGGACGCTGGCATTGGTTTACTCTTATCTCGCTGGACTTTCTGATGGAAACGACGGACTTCTTAGCTTGGAAAGCTCTGCCGATGGGATGAATGAATCCCCCCCCCAGCTGTACATCGCAGCTCGACACCACACCAAGCAACACTTCCCAGCCACGATGAGGAGGTAAACCGCTGGTAGGAAACAGTAACTCAGAAGGAAAAAATTGAGCTTGAACGAAAAGATATCAGTATTTCAAGGAGAAAAATAACAAAGAAATTCTAATTACCTATATTCGACATCAACCTCGTCCACAAGCACTTGCTGATTATCTTTATTTGAGGAAGCTTGAAGAGGTCCATCGGTCATAAAATTTGCTGCTTCTCTTAAGACATCCTAAAACAATGAGACGACATCACCATGCCAGAGATCTAGGGCTACATCGAGGACAATCACAGAAACCAACATGAACGCTATTCATTGGACTGTGTAGTTCAGAATGTTCTCCATGTATTTTCAAGTCGTCATGTTTAAGAACAATAACCTCATCGTCTCCAAAGGCATCCTAGAAAAACACACTTGTTATTTCAGTGGAAAAGTAATACCTAGACCGAAACCATTTTCATAGGTTTCAGAAGGTTAACATTCGCTTGGCTAGACCACGATTAAGGAAAACAGCTGACTTGGGTAGAATTAACAACAGTAACATACATTTTTAGGGAATGCGTGTAGCGCAGTGGTCGGAGGCGCTCTGATATACTACGGGATCGATCCACAGGTCCAAGGCTCACCAAGATTTCCATCCCGCCGGAGTCGGCAAATTAGTATCAAACTTGTCTAGGAGTATAGCAGCACTGGCTTGACACATCGGTAGGCCACCGCGAACCATTGTAAAAAGCAGATATGCATTCAATCACTTCCAACAATGCTCAATGAAGTCAAATGCGTGGCGCATTTCTCAGGGATAGATCAACGCTGAGAGCTTTTTTAACACGCATCTTTAGACTTTATAGCATGGTTAAAATAGCTCTTGATATAAGAAACTATAGATTAACAACTACTAGTCTTAAAAGATTCATCTAATAGCGAACACCGGACCAGTAGCAAATACGAAGATTTGCATGGTTTTCCTGAATAAGTAGTAGATCCAAAGTCCTGAACACAAATGAAACCAATCTCTATACAACTCTGTAAGCATAACTAAAAAAGAAAGCCAAAGTTTCGCAACTAATGTCGCATAGAATTAAACATATGTCACACTGAACTACTTACCACTATTCTATGCCAGGGAAGCAACCTTCTGGACAAAACTATTTCATAATAAAGGCTATAGAATAGACCTCTCGACTTTGATTAATCTTTGAGGGATTTGTCTGTCGTTCAACTCCATGAAGCATCGTTAGAGGTGGGTGAATGCATACGTGGCCTGTACAATGACTTGTGCTGCCCCGCCAGTGTATGAAGTTAGTGTTCTTTTCCTGACATACAACTCTGGTACCAATTTCCGAAGCCAGAGGCGTGCTCGACACAGCTTGCGAGATTGAACCTACGACCATCAGTGTGTTCCAGGTCGTCTCTAAGCACTAGGCTACACGTCCCGTTTGAGTGTGTTCATAAACTTTCAGAAAAGTATAAAAGAATTGGAATTTTCTTTGACATAGCGATCAGATATACAAGTGCTGATCATTGTGACATTATAGAATAAAAAAAAAGATTATTTGGAAACAAACTCTTCGCTATATAAGAAAAGTCAAACTGGTAACCATTCTATAAAACCAAGGATAACCAAGCCATTTGCCTTTAGACGTTCTCCAAAAGTAGTTTCCCACCTTCTTCGAAAAAGGTAAACGTAAAAGAAGAGCCGTTCTCTCCTACCTGCTCACCGGATCTCGGTCTTGTTTCTAGAAGTGTTTGACTTTCCGATGAGGGCGTATCATCATCGAACGGATCCATAGATGACTAGCACAGGAAGTTAGCCTGGCTTGCCGGTAAACGGTAATCCTGCGCAGACATACTTCACACTTACAAAGAAGTATAAATTCTCATGTATTTTAAACATAAAAGACAAAACAGACAAAATGTGAAGTTTTCCTTTAAATCATTAGATTTAGCTAGCGCTCTGAAACTAAGAGGAAGGCGAAGCATCCCCAATATCTATGCTGATGAAACTAAACATCTCATTACTAAACCTAAATGAGTTATAGCAGAGAAAAACAAGAAGCGAGTGAAATGGCAAACACTTGGCGGGCGAGCGATCTCGCTCATCACGTGAGCGCACGACAGGCCTACAGGCTGCACGTGCACAGCACATGATTGTGTGCGAAGGGGAGGGCACACCGCAAATGAATGGCACTCGGCCCCATCAATGAAGAAGAGCTCAACGATCACGGGACGTCGACGTCGACGTCGTCTCTGTTGGATACCAGATGTCCACACAGTAAGAGACATGGGGACGCTGATGTTCCCCTATCGCTAGCATAATGCATAAGAATGGGAATCTATGTGAACGTCACAATATTTTAACTACTACTTATTGACTCAAAAGACCAACTTTCTATAAAGCTCGGCATAGATAGTTGATATATTTTTTTATATGCTCTTGTAAACTGATCTTCTTAAGCTGATGCGAGGTTGGAATCGAGCGGAATGTTGACGGATGATAGCTGATGGGAAAAAGGTCGATAGAACTAGCTGAGAGACAGCCGAAACGAAGGGCCCGCATGGTGTGGTGGTGAACGCGTTACTCCGCGGAAAGGACAATAGCGCGTTCGTTCTCCACCGCCGACACCTGCTGTCCGGAGTTTTGCAAATATCTCAGCATCATTGAAGTTATACTTCGTTGTCGTTGTTCTTTTCGTTGCTGACTCTGAGTCCCACTCGTAACATGACGACTCTGAGGAAGGTAAAATCGCCGAAACGTTAGCCATTGACCAACAATAACGACAACGAAGCCCAATATCAACCTTGCATCAGCTCAAAAAGACCGGTTTATAAGATCGTATAAATAAATATATTGCTTATTGCCTACTTTTTTTGCGGCAAGGTATGGTATGATGAGACGCAACCATAACGATGCCGAAATACGACCAAGACCTGGGATCTCAGTTGCGTTTCGGATCCTTGAATACTGTTACCAGAGGCTAGCGTGCTATCCACCACATCAAACGAAGCCTACCGAAGGTTCCAAGTTTTGCTCATATCTCAGCATCCTTTGTGGTCTTATATGGACAGTTCCTTTCTCTTGAACTTAGCCATTATCAACCACTAGGTGACATTAGTATAGGAGGCGCTTTGGATACTTTGACCATATCATAAGAAGATGTAAGCTCATAAGTAACTAACAAACATGTGTGTAACAATCGTCGGATAACAGATATAGCACACCTTGTCGTATATTCTGCTTCTTATCGAAGTTCCGCCTCTAATTTAGTCGCTTTTTCTACTTCTGAAAGCTACCAGAATGAAATCAAACACCATTGCAAATGGAACTCTCCCGCCCACCGCATTCTCTTCAAATATAAGACAAAATAATCGCGAATTTAACTCGTTTTAAATCTACCCATAACAAACAAATGGTTACTTAGCTCTAGAGCTACAGAAAAGCTGCATTTCCACCAAATATCTAGCAAAGTTTAGGTATTATGTAAAATACAACCACAACGACGCTGAGATGCTTGGAAAACTTGGAATCCCATGGAAGCTTGGAGACAGCCAGGGCTCACGTGTTACGCACTGCACCACCTAGGCTCTCGTTTTCCCTTTCTCTCAGCAAGTTTCTTACTCTAACGATTCTATCAGCAATCTACTGTCAACGGGAATAACATTGTGATTTCGACTGCAGCTTCAGCTTAACTGAGTTCAATGCCGAATTTTGCTCCTAGATAATTTCAGTTAACGGGTGATTGCTAATGGCACCATTAGGGTAAAAAAATGGCTGAGAAAAAGGCAAAACAAAGGGCGGCATGAAGCAGTGGGTAACATGTGATCCTCCAGAAAGGATAGTCAGGTGTTCGAAGTTGGCCTAAAGCTTTAGCTCCGAGTCTTGCAAATATCTCAAAATCGCTGTGGTTATACTTTAAAGCTGCTGAAATTCTTCGAGAAACGTCTATTAAAGGACTGAGCGAAAGTTCGTCCTTGATTTATAATTTGGCGACTTGGTAATTCGACTTGTTACCACTTTCAAGTGTATAATATGTGTACTTCGAGGAAACCTTAGAAAAAAGATGGAGGATAAATCGTTTGGCATTGATCAATAATTTGGGAATGCGCCGTTAATTCGACTATCTTCGGAGCATCGTGGAAATGTTTGAGTGCATATCTGGTTTATACGAGGGCCACCCATGAACAGAGTCCGTGTTTCATACTTTGAGAAAAATCTGGATCAATTTCTCGAGCCATGAGGAATGAACGGCTCCGTTAGCGCGAAGTGCGATACAGGACCATGGAGCACGTGTATCGCAGAGCGCTTTTAACTGCTTCACTACGCAGACCCGACACTTATAACTCATAACGGAAATACTACTTCAATGGAATTGTAATAAAACAGAGGACAGCGTATTCAGTTGTATTTTTTGCAAACAGTGGAAATTTTACGATACATCGTGCTCAACCAGGCAACACAAGCGTTGACTATTATACTTGTGCCGTAAGTAGTCGCTACTGACTAAAACGACATCGCGAAGGAAACAATGGCCTCTGCAATTAGCGCAGTTATGGAAGGCCGCCCAAGAGAGAGAGAGAGCGAGTAAATCCTTGCCATGCTTAAAGGCAACCAACGTCAAACAATTTGTTCAACCACAAGATTATTCGATTTTGATCAAACAGCCGTTTTGTGGCAATTGCGGCAGTTCGTAAAAGTTACTAACGTTGATTTACGAGTATCACATTACGGAAACGCCACATGGACAGGTATTTCAGGTGACAGCGCAAACTTCTAGATGTGGCTGAGGCGTTTTGATTCGTCCGCCTTGCTTACATTGTATCCACCGACTGTCGCTTATTCAGATCTCTGTAGAATAATTTAAATGACATGAATTTCACTTTGAAGTCCCATCCGAGTTAATTCCTTGCTCAGAATGCCCAGTTCTACCGATCCGGGGATAATGCAGTTACTGGAAAGATGACGGAACAAAACCGGGGCTACATGTTCCACTAAGTACACTTAAAATTAATCAACGTGAATAAATGCTATACAGACTAAACAACGTTCTGCATTGAACCAATATTTTTTCTACATGACCCCTCTTGATGTCTGTTTGAGATTCCAAACCTCATAAATTCGATTTGTTTCCTCGCATCAATTTACTCATACATCATCTACGAAGGTCTTTGAATTGTAAATGTGGATTTGGTTGCCGCTTGAGGATTTGTTGTCTTCCTTACCAATGTCGTCAAATACAGGTCGAGTCAATTCTCTCTCGAATCCACGAGTGGCCGTGCTAAAGTGTTCCTTCGTGGACTTGAAAGAGTAAGCTGAGCCCAGACAAGTCTGGTGCCGATTTTCCGATCCCAGGGGCATGAGATACTTGGTGATGTCAGGAGGAGGAAGGAAGGGCAGGAAGGTTCTGGAACAGCGCCCTACTCGTCATGATCAGCATGGCACCACTAGCACTGCGCTACCCGCCTCATTATTTACTCTGGCCATTACTTCTCCGCCACTACCACAAAAACAAAAGCTGTTTTGGTCGTTAAATCGTGAACACAATCGTAACTATATGAGTAATACATATGCCGCGTGCACAGCCTTTCTGATTTTCTGGAGCGCAGGGAATGCTTTTTTTCGCTACACTTTGTAGCGGTTCAGATTTCCAAAAATGAGTCAGCGCGAGAAAAGTGTTTGTTCCGATCCCGAGTCGAAGATCAACGAAAACTCCTATTCTTCCACGTTGTTAAAATTGATACCGCGCTTCTCACAGAGATAAGAACTTTGATTTGGTGCTTTGAAAGAAAACTATAAACAATTACTGAAATACTAAATACATCTTTCGTATTCTCGTTGGGCAAACGCCAGGTGTTATTATTCTTTATTCACGAACAAATTGACGTTTCGGTGGATTCCGCCTTCCTCAGAGCCTGAAAAGGTCAAGTTGATAGCTATCTATTCAGCCAAACACCTCCATAACCAAACAGAGAAAACGCTAAACCATGAATTCAATCACATTGAACACAGCTTTGCACACTCACCGCTTTTTATTAGTCTTTCACTGAGTATGTCGCGTGGAGACCGACCGCACAGAATTCACATGGGAGCGTAATGTGCCTCTCCCATCAGAATAACAGGTTTATATACTGTCCAATACCACGCGTGTTAATGAGGCATTCTTCGCTGCGGTTCATTTTCGGGTTTCTGGAATTGATCCAGAACGTCTCGAGAGTTTCGCGTGCGCGCATGTGTTCTCGATTCCTGTGCGAGGATCGTGACACGTATTTCAAAGTCCTCACCGTTATGTCTCTGGGTCCTATGTGTGCCCAGCGGGGTATATGCTTTACGTTTGCGACTAGGTGTTCTTTTATGCGAACACAGAGTGGTCTGCCCGTTTCGCCAATGTATTCGTCTCCCGCACGCCTTACAGGAGATCAGGTAAGCTCTACCGGAGCTCATGCAAACACCGTCTCTACCATTAGGGAATATTATGCAACTTTGCGTTGCACATAGACGGTCATATAGGCGGTTACGAACAAGCTGGCGCTTAAGATTACTCGGTGGTATTTCAACTACGCTTACCGAATTCTCTAAAACCGCCCTTCTTAAGCAGTGTTTTATAACTACACTTACATCATTTGAGATGAAGGGTAGGATAAACGGGACCTTTTTATTGCTAGAGTTGTCGTTTGGGGGCCTAGGTTTTTCCCTGCACCTATCCCGAGCTATAGTTTCGTAGCCATTAGAAATGGCTATTTACCGTGCCAAGTTCCGGGACTCCTCTCTCTGCTCTCTTCCCGTGCACACGTTGGTTGCTGTTCGAAACATGTTTCTTACAAACGCCCTTTTCGCGTGAGAGGGGTGAGATGAGAGGTAATAAACCAAGATGTTTTTACTATTTGGCTTTCGGTACGGCTTCGTAATGTAGCAATTTTCTGACAGGTTAATTTGGACGTTCAGGAATGGAAGTCAGTTTTTTTTCGGTTTCTCTCAGGTGAACTTGATATACTCTGACTGTTCATTCAACAACTCGAAACATTTGCCCATTTCCTCTTGTGTTGAGCAAAGGACAAAGCAGTCATCTACATATCTACAGTAGAGTAACGGCCCGAGTTAGGTCAGTGTTGCTTCCACCTTAGGCATAAGCGCATTGACAAGACTTCGTGCCAGTCGCTGTCCCATTACCAACCATCTTATTTGAGTGTGGTACTTTCCGGACCATTTGAACTGAAGACATCATCCTTCTCGTACGAGATACTTCATTTACATTCGGAGAATTGATGCCCTCGGATACCTCGTCCACATGTTCAATAGAAGGAGGCGTGGTACACACTTAATTTTCGCTCTCACGAGTTGATTCATATGTGGTGAATCTTGGCTAAAGTGCCATCTGGCTGAAGTGCCATCGCAGCAGATAACCCTGCCGTTTTTGTTGCTCCTTTCGCTTTATGATTCGGTTTTTTGTGTACCCTATCCTTGATCAGTGTGTTTTTCATATTCTACGTCTCCACTATGTTATTCTGCGCATCACTCCAAGCTTTTGGAACTAATCCACCTTTTGCATATGACGAGAAGGAAAACCTTTCCATCAGACAGTTACATTGTTATGTCACATTGTTATCAGCATTCGGTAAGCTTTTGTAAGATGTATAAAGTACATTTCTTATACTTAGTCTATGTACAAGTTTATTTTGCCAAAAAAGGAGCTAAATTGGTCCAAAAAAGATCTTACTGTTTTCCTAAATGCAAAATAGAGTCCCATTTTGGTAGCGCGTGTAACAATGCATGTGTTGTGTAAGTTAACAAATAATTGAAAAAAGTACAGTAAGGGAGAAGAGTCATATAAGATGACCACCGACCAGTTTTCCTCGGAATACGTGCGTCATATGCGATGGACGCCGGCGCAAATGAATTTCCTCGGTTCTTAACTGGATTCTTGAAATATATATGATGCTGTATAGAGGGGCATTCACTAACATGTTCTATACTTCTCTCCTAGTTGATTTCAGGATTTGTGCCTAGAAATTTGGGTACACGGAAGATGTAACACTGATGAAACTGATGCAACAGAAAAAGCTTACGTATCCTGCGCTTCAATGCAAATGGTCGTTGTTGTTCTGAATTTAATCACTATCCCTCACTCGGAGTCGTTCTATGTTGAGTAACCGTCCCAAGTTCTCTCATATAACCTCATGGTAATCAAATCGTCAGAATTTATACTCAGGTTGATTTGTTGTGATAAAGTCCTTATTTATTTAATTATATGTTCCTTCCTTCCTCCCAACGGTTTATCGCCTCATCGTGGCTAGGTGTTCCTGGGTGCCAGACTGCGATGTACAGCGGGTCGTCCCCTGGCAGGGTTCCCAAACTGAACGGAGTCCAGTGTTTTTTTCAGGAAGCCTAGCTAAGAGTAAAGCAATGTCAGGATCCACCACCGTCCTGGTATCAAAGTCGCATGGTGGCAAATTTCCCTCCGATCCACAAAGGCTATGACAGCCTGTGGTGGTGAAGACCTGGGGCAGACTTTGACCAGTCTGACCTCGGTACTCCAGGGAACCATAATGACTTAACCAGCAAATCTCCAAAAAATAGAGATTGTGCTGGGGCCCGCAGAACCACTGAGGACTGGCCATTCAAGTACCAAGTATCAAGCATGTTCCTTCTTCGCATGTATACAGATCACAACACTTACTTTATTCGATTCGTTGCCCTGCATCTGCCTTATACGAAGGCCGGCGGATTTGCTGACAGCTTGGGCTGCCAGTTGAGCATTTTGTACGTCTCACGAATATTATTGAATGCTACTGGAACGGACTATTCCAGGAATGCTGGGATAGGTTTAGTACAGTGTTCACAGATCTTCATCGCGGGCTACGTGTTCGCATTTGTGGACCGGAGTGAGATCTTCCCAGAAAAGTGAGGTGAAAATTTGCCGATTCAGAATAGCGATCCTAATTGGTGAGGTCGAATTAAAGGATATAGTGTGTGTATTGCATGGAATCTCCACTCATTGTACTTTCCCTACCCACTCAAAATATGGAGGAAATTTTTCCACCAACTACAATGTCCAGAATGTGAGCGTAGAATATAAGGAACTGTTGTCAACTAAGTGAAGCGTTCAGGCACAAATTACAGAAGAAAATATTTATTAGCCAGGGTTTCACTTTATCACCGAGAAACAAAAACAAATCAATGCATCAGTAATTACGGACGATGCTCTGAAAATGGTTATATAAGAGATACCGAAGAAGAGTGTGCCAAAAAAATGTTAGATCTTTTTCTACCGTAACTCACCTCAACTACATAGTTGTTGTTGTATTGCCTGCTAACGTCTTGGAAAAGTGTGTCCCCTGAAAGCATTCATGTTAAACAGTTTCAGTGTAGGTATCTAAAATATGTAAAATATGTAGGTATTGATCTTGAAATTTCAATTAGTCAATGAACGAAGTTCATGGCATAAATGGAATCTCATTTGGAAAGGGACGACGATGTTCGCATTCTAGTTATGAATTCGTCAAAACTACAACTTTTAGTTTGCAGAACACAAAGGTGAGTGCGAGGGTTATCGAGATCAAACCATTCTTACTCTTCCATGTCATTAATGCCTTTAAGCTGTTAGGTCGATGGCAAATTCGCTGTTCAGCCAACTTTTCTTTACTAACTGGTATAAATGTCATACTCATTTTCATGGCCCCAGCGAATTTGTCGATAAGGTATGATCATGACGTCTTATCGATATGAGACCGAAATCAACACTGTATGTCTTGTGCGGTATCTTTTCGATGCTGTGACTACTGTAATTATTACTTTTACAGTATTCACCTGAAGGTAGACACTCGACAGTTCGGCTCCAATGCTTCGCTTCGCCAGGTCCATCACGAAGGACGGTGTCCAGTTCGCCATGAAATTGATGAATAATTTCATTTCATTCATTCACTCTGATTAAAACAATAATTCGTATGCATGTACTCATAGGAATGCAGTTGTCGTCAAACGAATTAAACACTACAAAAGTGGGTGGATGGGTTAAGAGGATTATTGAGGGCTATTAGCAGTTGGATCGCTTTTGTTTTTCTTTACCTTATTGTTTTCCGAAACAGTGCATTCAACAAGGAGAAAATACTGCTGTATTCAAGGCTGTTGTTAAGAAAATGTAGTTAAATCCTATGAGAAACCTCGCTGAATATTATTATACCGTGGCCTTTTGAAACAAGGGAAAACATCGCACTTTCCACGTTCGCTGATTTTTTTCATCCAAGAGTTGGCCTTGTTCATCAAGCCATTTCCACTTGTCTTCAGTTTTGCGTTCCACTATTCCTAAAAATAGTGAAACAACAGAATGACTTTGACGATATCTTGGTGTTTGCAATCTATGAACAAATAATAGCTAGAGAGGCGCGGTTTGCGCAACGGTAGAGATGCCGTTCAATAATGAGTAAAAGGCCATGGCTAGACCCTATTTCGGGTCATTCACGGTCGTTATCTCTCAGGGTTCGCGAAATTGATACCAGACTTGTATGAAAGGTTTCAGTCGACCCATAAAGGCTTGTGACTTGTGGCCTGTGTTGAATACCAGGAAACGTCCTAGCACGGTCATGCCAGTATTCTATGATAACCGATCAAACCACTATTCGATGACGTCCATGAAGAATTCAGATCCAAAAGCAGCAGGGATCCATATGCAAGCACGATGACGTTCATGGACGATGGATGCGAGGAAACGAATCGAATGCAATGCAAGAAGTGCTGTACTTCGCGCAATTTCTCGCGCCTTGTAAAATTAGGGAGAAAATATAACTAATTTCTCTAAATATATTACGCCACGCTTCCTAGTTTCGAGAAATTAACAGGGACAGTTCACCACGTTGTTGTGAATGCGGTTTCTCCTGTAATGAAGAAAAATGAAATGGTTCGTATCTTGGCCTGATACTATACTCTGCGCTCTGAACTGTATAGTACCAACTTTCGAAATGAATAATAACTAAAAACGGTGAAATTCGATGAAAGAAATAGAACTAAGTATAGAAAAAAAGTGTGACGTGAGACGAAGTTACATAGAAGCATCTTTGTTTCAGATATTTGATTAGCATTAGGATGAAGCTCTTTTCGGAGAAATACGAGTTGTATTTTCCATTTCTTAATTGTTTTCTCTCAGATGGTCAGAACGGACCAGGTGTTTCAAGTTTGAATTGTTTCTTCTTGCTGACATAAATTAAGTTTCTCTCCGTTATATGTCCTGCTTCTTCTTGACAACATTATTGCTAGTTCAGTTGTTTCACTTTTAACACGACAAAAACAACTGACGTAGAACATCTCCACTTTTGTCGTATCTCCCAGTCGTCCCCACGATTCGAAAAGTTGAATTTCATTAGCAATTTGATAGAATGCAATGCAATTCGCTGCAGTTTTCAGCACTTCCACGTCATTAACCCAGAACGACCACTCGGCGTTGAGCGTGGATGGCTCGATGGAGTACCAGCAATTTCCCGTCGGCTGCAGATTTCTGGCTTTTGGAAGATAAAAATATTTTTCCAATAAGTAGAGGGTTCTAAGACTTGTAAATATTATAGAAGAAACTTTGCCCTATAGTTTTCTAATTATGAATGACATGCATGATGAAGAGTGCGTGTGGCGCAGTGGTTGGAGGCGCCACTGCGACACACACGTGGAATCGACCCCCACGTTCATGGCCCACCAAACCTTCCATCACTCCGAGGTTGCAAATTGGTACCAGACTTATCTAGGACGATGGCAGCAATGGCTTGATACATCGGTAAGCCACCGCGAGTCATTGTAAAGGCCAGATATGCATTCAATCACCTCCAACGATACTTAATGAGGTCGAATGCAAGGCGCATCCTTCAGGGATTAATCAACGCCGACAGCTTTAGTTTTTATCCTTCATGCATGATACTATTTACCATGTGTTATTACGGTCTATATTTCTAATGTATTGTTAACCGTATCTGGAAGGGTTTTGTAGCTTATGTTAAGTCTATTTTAGTATTTTTGTACTCAATACATTCCATACAATAACCATAGAATTTAAGACGGAAACGGCAACTAATTTTTAGTTGAATCATCGGTTAATGGACTTTTTAAAAAAGACTTTCCGTGAACCAACAGGTGCAAGCAACCCCTTCTATGGTCTCATCCGTCTTGGTTTGACCTACGTTAATGAAAAACGTTCGTGAAATATTACGGGAAATTTCAGTTTCCTTCACTATTACTATTGTTATTATTATTGTTATTATTGCTATTGCCACTAAAAGCACACACAGTGGTAGTGATGCCGATCATCACAAGCATGATGCTGGTTTGATTTCGTTCCGAGCTCACCTAGCTTTCCACCCTTTTGGGGTCGGGAAACTGATACCAAAAATTGTCTTGTAAAAATTTACGCTCTGCAACCAAAGTGGGAACACTCTAGCTTGGTTATCTTAGAGCTCCAGGAAAAATTGGCTCAACCAGCATTCAGATGAAAGGCAAATGCTATGGAGGCAGCCGAAGCAACACGTAAAAAGTTGGAGGACTTTGGTGGACGACGGATGCGAGTAAACGAATAGAAAGTGACAAGTGCTGGAATCCGAACAGCAAATGTGTGCGACGGGTTGTATAAAATAAAAAGTGAAAAATAAAGCTATTATCACTACTTTAATTACGTATTCGGAGAAATCACAATCCGGTTGTCTCGGCATACCAGCGAAATAAATCCTGTCCGAAGTCAGAGAGTACTTAAGCACTCAAGAAGGTACTGTTTATTTATTTCCATAATTTTATTACCGGTTCGATCTCTTAGTAGAATTCTAATGATCGATTGAAAATCGTAACGCTGTCGTGAAGAATGAATACTAATAGTATGGTGGTAAGCCTCCCGTAACGGCAAGTGACTTCTGTGATGAAAACCTGGGAATGCCGTAGTAAGCTATCTCGAAGCTACCAAGCTGGAGAGGATTTAATATACTGATGTGGCAAGAAGATGGCGTATTCTCGGGTCACAAGAGAACATGAACATCTTCGAAGGGTAGTTGCAACACAAGAAACGAGATGAATGGAAGAGGTACTAGAGGTTACAAATTACGTGAGTATTGATATACGAGAATTCCATTAAAAGCGAAGAAAGTAAATCGGTCGATGAATATTAATCACATAGCGATTCAAGAGGTATTCAACTTCGTTAAGCATAGTGGGCGGCTGCAGATCCGACCTACCTGTTGATTTGCGGTGGCTTAACGACTTATCGAGGAATGGAGACATCAAGGTGTTCTGTCGGTGAGTACAAGTGTGGTATTAAAAGAAATCCGACTCTGTCGAAATGAAGAGCATGATTTGCCAAAGCGAACGATCGAGCTTAAGGATCATGTTTTTATTGCAGAGAACCTCACACTACAGTGTTCGTAGTACTATGTTACTATCACTGATGTTATCTCACTAGGCATTATGTTTTGACCCTGAGCTTCCAGAAAGTATGAGAAATAAGTACACTAGCTGTATGAAGTAGACGGCTTAAATTTTCTATGCCTGTGTAGATATGGACCTCGTTAGCAACTGAGTCTAGCCCGAGCGAAAATGAAATGAGCACAACCATACACAGTGTGCTCATGTGCCCATCCATCGATTCACTGTTGGTTTCGCAGTAAGTAATGAGACATAAAAGCCTGCCTTTTAAGCCTATATTTTATTATTCTTAAGAGAACATCAAACAAACCAAGGAACATACGTCGATTTTCCAAAGGCAAATGGTGAAAACTTCTGGAAAACGCTCTTCCAATTAAGGGGTAGCTCTGCTGCGTCAGTAATGAAAGGGAAGTGCTCTGCTGCGTCAGTAATGAAAGGGAAGTGTCAAATTTTTGCAGTTCTTGACACTAGTTTTCCAATTCTTTAAAAACAAAACCCTTTAGTGCCATCGTTTTTTGTAATACTAACACTAAAAAAGAATTGTCATGTCAATAGCTTAAGCAAGTGCACGGCATCTTCGTTCATTTTTGCTTCCTTGGATTTGTCCAGTTATCACACTCTTCATTATATCCTTTATATTGTCTCATCTCGTTAACATTCTTAGTAGTACATTACGTTTAAAACCATTCTCAGCACTTAATGTGGAACTAATTGCAAGTGTGTAGGCGTTTAAGGAGCTCCGGCTCAATTTAGCGAAATCTCCTATTGCGCGGAAGAAATAAAGCGCAGATGGAGATGATGGAAACATCTAATAAATTTGTACCGATTAAAAATAAAGTCGAGAGTAAGATCTAAAAAGCGAAATAGTGGTAAACAGTGGGCTCAAAACCTGACCGATCCTACGAAGTATAATCTTGTTTACAACTTTAATTTCTTAAGACACTAGTGATAAGGCTTTCAGTGTTGACAAATTCCTTTGGGATGCGCTGTGCATTAGAGTTCTTCAGGTATAGTGAAGATGATGAGATGATGATTAAATGCATATTTGGCCTATACGATGACTTGCGGTGGCCAACCAGTATACACGCTTGGCACCATGCCGATCCCGGGGTTAGGTTCGTTGAGGGCAATGGATGAAACTAAAGACGCTATATCTTTCTACTTCAGCAAACACGAGGTGCTATTTTATTTCTTTATTTACGTCGTTGATCGTCGAGATCGTCGAGATAAAAGATCAGCTTAGCTCGAAAGACGATACACTTTCTCCGCCGCTGCATAAAACACCAAGTCGTTCCGAAATTCATAAAAAGAAAACGACTACACGAAGTATGCGGACTGCCAGAGGATGACCACCGAGTACTGGACATCGAATTGCAAGTACTGCGCACCTGTCTACGAAGCAAACAAAACCAGATGTTCGCTAAGTGGAAGAAGTGCGAGAAGAAAGAAAACTATTGTGCTCAGTATTTGGAGGACCGCCTCTGGAGGAGAATAGTGGGCTCTGAGGAAGGCGAAATCCGCCGAAACGTCAGCTTGTGCGTAAATAAAGAAATAAAATAGCACCTCGTGTTTCCTGAACAGAAGTAGAAAGATATATTCAGTCAATGCCGAGGTTAATAGAAAGTCGGACTTGGGAGTTACTAAAGAGGCTATGTATATCGAAGAAAATCTCTAGTCACTGCGCTGCACACGCTTATCCAAGTTCTTGTTTAATGTAAAATATACAAAAAAATTCACCGACGATACTAATTTCTTGGCGACTATTGATAAATTTCTGATAATTTTGGAGCTTGGGTATCAACGGACTTGGAATAGATAGGATAATCTTAACTTTTTTTATTTACTGCCTATTCTTTTTAATGGCAGGGTATTCTGCGAAATATAACTACTATAATGCTGAGATATTTGCAAAACTCCGGACCGCAGGTGTCTGCGGTGGGGAACGAACGCTCTACTGTCCTTTCCGGGGAGTAGCGCGTTCACCGCCACACTATGCGGGTCGTTCGTTTCGCCTGTCTCTCATCTAATTCTATCAATCTTTTGTCACATCAGCAATCACCTGTCAACAGGATTGATCTGGGGAGCCTAAATCGGCATTGAACCCAATTAAGCTGAGGCTATAGTTATAATCACAATCTTAACCTTTTTATTTACTGCCTATTCTTTTCAATGGCAAGGACTTGGAATAGATAGGATATTTTGCCTCCCCAAATTTTAATTGTTTTTTTTCTAAGGAACTACTTTAACTTCAAACCATCTTCGAAGCTAAAACCTTAAAATAGTGACATCATTGAAAAATACTGATTTTTTGGATGCAAGAGGAATAGAGCACATTACTGACGCACTCTTTGGTATCATTGTGTCATGCTAGAAGAAATCTCTTTCCTTCAGAGGCTTCTTTCTTGGAAATACGAATCTCGTGCAAAAAGATAGAAGCGGAACAAAACCATTCCTGGCCTTTTGAAAAGCAAAATATGTTTTTTATTTCAATCGATAAAGTTCATTGCAATCTGGGATAGTTAAAGTTGGAAGGCTAAGACATTTTCGATCACGTATAAGTTGAAATCAGTTGGTGTGTTCTAAAATGAGCTAAGTAACATTCGTGAAATTTCGTCGTGGCTAACATTTTTCTTTAACATCCAAACTTCTAAAGCATTTCCTCACAAATAACGCTTTCACTGCTTACTACAACTTTAGCAACACTTCAATATAAACGTTGCTATAAAAGTGACTTGTGTTTCGACAACGTTCACATCCTCGTCTGGATTATTGACATACTTCCACTTGTATGAAGTGCTGAGATATTTGCAAAACTCCGGACCACAGATGTATGCAGTGGGGAACGAACACGCGCTGTTGTCCTTACCGGGGAGCAGCGCACTTCACCACTACACGATCCGGGTCCTTCGCTTTGCATGTATCTCAGCTAGTTCTATCGATCTTTTTGCCATCAGCATACTTCCACTTTTTCACTTTTTTTTTCCCAAAGGCTTACTCCCAATATGAGAAAGAGTTCATAACCTCCATGAAACCAAAACTCCGATGGGATAAGTTTTGGGACTATAGCCTCTAGAAACATAAACCCGAGTTCGATAGCATACTGTGGTGCTGAGGAACTAATGTCGGATGGTATGGCAAACGAGGCAAACAAATTTTGGACCACCCAAAAACCGGGAGTCCTAAATGAAGGCCATAGATAATATTACATTAAGTGGTATTCATTTTTTACTCTCCGTATAAGTACTATAATTATGAATCCTGACTACGATCTTGCACCAGTGCCTTTGACCACATCAACTACCATGTGATCGTCACTCAAGGATCAAGAATAATGAAACGTTAATCAAGAAATGGTGGAAATACTCATCGCCACAGGAACAAAAATCAGTATTTCGTACAATCTACCACGGATCTCTATTATAAATAGAAATCATAAATGCAATGTACTATTGTGACACCAGCCCCAACTTCGGCTTCTTTATATTTCGAAGACTATTTCTAGCAGAGCGTATGTAAAGCCATGGTTAGAGGTGCCTTGTAGTACCAACATAATGGTTAGTTCATTCCCGCCTCCTAAGCTAATCAAGTTCTCATTCCTATATGGTCCGCAAAGTTCTATTAGATTAGTCTAGGAAGATATCAGCACTGGTCTGATACATAGGTAAACAACTGAAAGTCAACATATAGGTCAAATATGCATTCAATCACTTCTATGATGTTACGAATGGAACCGAATGCAAGACAAATCTTTTGGAAGATTGGATGGTTAACACAGAACGCTTCATCCTTCCTACCAAAGGTCGTGAAGAAAAGTCATTTATTCGGTTGAGTAACTATGCTGAACGTCCACTGAATGTCTGATCGTTTTGACTAAACATTGCTACCTAAGTCCACATAAGTTTACAGGACATACAAATTGTACTCGGAACTGGAGTGCAGCTACCAAATTTTTGCCGAAGTTGATCGATAAAATCCATCTGTTTATTTACTCCTCAGCGATCAACTAAGTTTTCTCAATAACGACGAAGACCAATCCGTAGAAACACTTATCAGCTCAAATAGTAGGTTTTCCGTGTTTATTAAATCCGAAAATGGAGGCTTATTTATTACAAAAACTATAAAGCGTCACCTCCTAAGAATGAGAGATAAGAAACTGGATAATATTTTAAAAACCTGAATTACCAATGCTACGAAGCAATTAGTGAATGCAAAGCGAGTTGTTTTGGCTAGCTAGACACTGGTTGGATTGGTCCTGGTACAAAGTCTTTTCTTGGTCACTGACTAATCGCCCGAATCGCCATCACTACATAAGTATGTCGTCCTAGAGAAATCCCACCCGAATGACGATGAACCTCCCTTTAATCGTCAACTGTGCGTGGCAACGACCCAGCAGGGCTAGTTTGGGTTTTCGGAGAAAAAACGCTCAACCAACATTTGTTCTTTTCCGAAGGAATTTGGACGGCAAGCTCCTAAGTGACAATCGAATCCGCATAAACACGACTATCTCGGTGAACGACGAGGTCAAGGCAACGAAAAAAAAATGAAAGAAAGGCTAGGATCAGCAACTGTCACGTGAGGGCAAGACATCGAAGTACCAAAGAAGGGTCAGTAAGGTGGTCTTTCTCAGACCTTGAGAAATAAATTTCAGACAACTTGCTAATTTGTTCTGTGTGAAGCATTTTACTGTAGCCACTTGACGTAATCATATTTCGAAACAATAAGACTACATTGTAGTTAAAAAGTTCTCCACATTTTTTATCGGCTTGCAATTTGCAGAAATTTTTTATTAGACGGCACCTTAACCTACTTCTGCACATTGTAGTCATGAGTCCGTTCTCGCTCTCTCTCAGCATATCCTTCACCCATTCATCTTTGACAACTTCAGCCCCAGTGGCGTTACTTGCTGGAGGCCATCGACTTGCGTATCCCGAAACAGATCCTGCAAAATGAAGTTGTTTGCATTTCCAAACATTTTCCTTGAATCGAACAGTTATCATAAATTTGCTTATGGCAGCAGATTGCTTAAAAACATCATCTTCAAATAAAGGATAAAAAGGATAGAGTTCTCGACGTCGATCAATGCCTGAGGAATGCGCTATGCATTCGACTTCATTATGCATCGTTAGAGGTAATTGAATTCATATCTGGCCTTTCAATGACTCGCGGTGGCTTAGCGATGTATCGAGCCAGTGCTGCTATCCTCCCAGACAAGTCTGGTACCAATTTGCCGATCGCTGAGGGATAGATTGCTTGGTGGGCCATGGGCGCCAGGATCGATTCCACGTGTGTGTGTGGCAGTGGCGCCACCGAGCACTGCGCCACATGCCCCTTTTTATTGAAATCATAGATGTGGCGAATTTGACTTGAATGATCGTATGATTTCTTAAATTATAACAAAGCCGACGTCTTAGTTCTTGTAAACGAATCCGACAAGAGTTAGCTAACCCTTTTCAGATGTGAGAAACTGACTGGTTTCGTTAGCGGTCATCAAAGTGATAGTCGTGGAAGCAAATCACCATTATATAGTAGCATATACATATACTTATATTCAAACACATCTTATAAAAAACAAGAAACATGAGAAATAGGTTCAACTTTTTCAGAAAATTCACGATTAACGTAAAATACCTTGAGTAACTCCGCCTCGATCGTAGGCGAAGTGTGGTCCGCGATCGAACGCGACTGGTGTCCGGCGCACGGTGTGAGATGTCACTGGCGAATTCCTAGAAACTCTAACGCTATTTCTTTTTTGCAGACATTCCTTTTCAGTTCATTTACTCTCACTCAATACTTCGATACGCTAGAAAATGAAAATCTTGTAATTCCCATCATGCATGAACTTATTTGGCATCTTTTGCATGTATAATTAATCCTCTGTCGTGATTTAAAAAAAAGAATAAACGCTAAAGAACAAAGCGATCGGAGTTGATCAATTCTTGAAGGATGTACCATGCATTTGACTTCACCAAGCATCGTCAGAGGTGAGTGAATGCATATTTGGCCTATTGCATGTGATGATTAATCGGCACTGATCGATAGAACTAGCTGGCAGACAGGCGAAACGAAGGACCCGTACGGTGTGGTGGTGAACGCGTTGCTCCCCGGGAAGGACAATAGCGTGTTCCTTTTCCACCACAGACACCTGCAGTCCGGAGTTTTGCAAATATCTCAGCATCATTGTGGTTGTATTTCGCATTATACACCTCCGTACGGGCGCGTGTAACGGAGTGGTTGGAGGCGCCACTGCGACACACACGTGGAATTGATCCCCGCGCCCATGATCCACCAAGTCCTCTATCCCTCCAGAGTCAGCAAATTGGTGCCAGACTTGTCTGGGAGGATAGCAGCACTGGATCAGTACATTGGTAGGCCACTGCGAGTCATTGTAAAGGCCAGATATGCTTTCAATCACCTCCAACGATGGCGCATCCCTCAGGGATTGATGAACGCCGAGAGCTTTATCCTTTATTTATCCTGCCATAAAAAGTAATAGTAGGTAGCAAGTAAAAAAACTTAGCATTGTGATACCAAGTAATTCTTTTATCCTCTCAGACAACTTTAGTATCAATTTCTCTACCCGCTATAGATGGAGTGTTTAGTTTGCCATGGGTAGCGATAGAACTCTTGGGCTTATGTATATTGCAAAGCACTTCAAACAATTGTGCTACATCTGCCGAACGATTATGATTATTGCCATTATATGATCATAGGATCAAACTGTCTAACCAGGGGAAACACTTTCTATACAGCCTTTCTATCGATGTTTTGTGTGCCGCTGATTTGTCGGAAGTATGAGACCACTAGAAATCAAACGGACATTTCTCCTTCCATAGAAGAAGATGATTAAAGTCTTCCTGTAAAGATCCGAAAACAGGAAATTTTGCAGACGGAGTAGAAGAGCTTTTTCTAAAAACTGCTCTCATAAACATATGTGGCTGTATCTAGACTTTTTTTTTTGGGAAAAAGTTAAATAGTGAAGTCTAACTGACGCATAGAAGCTGCTTGTGGTGCGTGGCATACTTTCTCTACCGACGCTCGGGTCAACAGTTCGAGCTCGCCGACGAACTCCACTATCATCACTGCAAAGAAAAGATTGCAGTATTCTGTAAGCTGTATAACAGCATTGTAAATTTATAAAGAAACCGTTTAACCATCTGAAATAGCTGTTTTCTTCTCACTTAACACATTTAGACTCTTTCCCTTCATATTTCGAAACCGACTTTCCTTGAACCTCGGTATCATTAATCAATATGTATTCTTTCTTTGATGAGCTTTCTTTCCCTTCAAAATTTTACTTATTATATTTTATTTTTCTTCAATTCTTTTTATGACTCACTCTCGGAGAACAAATTTTGCTGAGCATTTCTAATTCGGAAAACTCCTTTCTCCGGCCTAAAAATCATTAGCTGCTAGACTTCAAGCAAGTCATGAAACAAGATTTAATATGTGGGACAAAAACTTTCTTTAAATATCTTTAAGAAGTAAAATGAAAGATTTTATTGAAAAATTCTTCAAAGAAATATCCATGTTACTGCCATATCTTCACAATAAACTTACTCCTTTTCTCTCATCGTATTCAATTGTTTGGCATTTCGTATTTAATCGAATTCTTTTTTCTCTTTAGAGGCGTCTACTCATACTTTTTTTCATTTTCCTACTGATTTACCCGATTTATTGCTTGACCTTACGTGCTATTTGGGCGCGTGCGGCGCAGTTGTCGAAAGCGTGGGATCGATCCTCGAGCCCATGGCTCACCAAACCTTCTATCCGTACGGGGCCGGCAAATTGGTACCAGACTTGTCTAGTAGGATAGCAGCATTGGCTCAACACATCAGTAGGCCATCGCTAGTCATTGTAAAGGCCAGATATGCATTCAGTAACCTCCAAACGATGCTTGATGAAGTCGAATGCATGGCGCATCCCTCAGGGATTGATCAACACCAGGAGCTTTCTTTAACTTCTACGTGCTATTTGATCTATTTGTTACCTAATTGTTATGCTTGTTTACATAAAGATTCACTCTTCACTTGTTTTACTTCTGCCAACTTCTCTACTTCGTTCACTCAGGACTGAACAAAAAGCAAAAATGTCGCAGATGTCAAGTAAAGTTCAAAATAAGACCATCAGTTAATGAAATTATGGAGAGTTCTTCACTTACTCATATTGGTTTGCTATACTAAAGTTTATTAAAGGGATTTCGAATCACACGCCTATTGCGTTCTCGAACCTTATTTCCCATAACACTGCTTCTTAAAACCAGTCAGGGGTCACGTTCTTTCCATATCAGCTTATTTTAGTGGTTTAGACTCGGTGTGAGAAAGATGCGTGAGATGGTTATGTGGCTGAAAGGTCGGATTGTAATATTGGTGCCAATATGAAAGGTATGAAGTTCGTTTCCCTTTAAGAATATGACGTCGAATGCCGATGACGTTCAGCGACGATGTCTGGCATGGCTCGATGTTCTTTTCCCTCCTGATACTTTCTCTTTACAATCGGCCATGAGTATTCTTTGTCGACAGAATCATGCCCAAAGTATTTACTGCGATAGTAGAAGTCGTATTAATGCAGTATTAAAGCTAAAAACGTGCGTTCAGTTGATTCTTCACATCTCCCTCCCATCTCGACCTGTAGTTGAATTCTTAATGCTTTGACGATTAAAAAACCGTACATATGCAGTAGAAGTTTAACGTTTCAATATTTTTCATGGTTAAGGAAAAAATGTTTGAAGAAAACTAGGGAGAGAATGCGTATTGGTAGTGATGTCAACCATCCCGAGCGCAGTACTAGTTCAATCCTGCCGCGGGCTCGCCAAAACCTACCCTCAGAGCTTGTAATACTGGTGCCAGTGCAATCTCTGCTATCCATTTGGGACTGCTCTAGTCCACCTATCCGAGGACTTCAGGGACGATCGATCAACCAGCATTCAACGACATTCGTGTAGAAGATGACAGCCCTTGAGTTGCAGTCGAATTCACACGCAAAAGTCAGGAAACCTTCGTGGATATATGAGAAAGTGAATCGAATTTAAGATGTGCTGAAGTCGATAGAATTGGTGTAAAAGACCGGTTGTTTAAATGAAGTAAATAGTAATTAAAGAAAGGTCCATAGCAAAGGTCTTAATGGTGATGACATGTGGTGACGGTTTACGAACAAGAAATAGCGTAACTTCTGAGTATGACGCGCCGATTTAATACCACTATTTTCAACGCGTCTAGCATTTTGTGCGCGAAATCGCATATGCGACTAAAATAGGGAACAATGTGTTTGGAAGCTATATTAGACATGAAAGGGGGAATAAACTTTTTTAAGCATCGTTTGGAGGTGACGGAATGCAGATATGGCTTTTCAATGACTCGCGGTGGCCTAGCGATGTATCGAACCAGTGCTGCTATCCTCTCAGACAAGTCTGGTACCGATTCCCCGAGCTCGGAGGGATGGAAGGCCTGGTGGGCCTTGGGCACGGGGATCGATTCCACGTGTGTTGCAGGGCTCCTCCGACCATTGGGCCACACGAGCTCAAAGGAGGAATAGTGTGGAATAATGGACGATGCTTCTAGAGATTAGCCGAGCTTTCTTAAGATAATGTGAAGAGATAGCTTGGTACGTCCTTAACGATACTGTGGAATATATCGAAGATCTCCCAGTATTTAGAGCGCTTGAGAGTCCGAAGACGTCAGGAACTTATGAATGGGACTTTACCCTATCACTTGGAGAATTTTAATTGCAGCAGTTTGCAACATCAACGACACATTTGAGAGAACCGTAAGGTCCTGTTGGATAAAATCTTACTTGTTCAACCGCTCCTGACTTGAATACTTGAATAGCCCGCCATCATGATTCACGAAAATGACTACAAACTTAGCAACACTAATTCCATTTGATTGTTAATTTAAGGGCCGTGAAAGCTTTTGCTCCTCTGAGGTTTTGAAAGCCGTGCGAGGAGTCCACCACGTCTTCACTACTTGTCAACTAGTGAATTTTTCATTTCTTTTTTAGTCATAAGATCAGCCTCATTGAGAAAAAAGTGATGAACTAAGACGACTTTCAGCTGAACTGTGTTTTATCGTGATAGAATAAGGGAACTTCTATGACACAGGAAAAAAACTGTAGATTCTTTGTTATACCTTCAGACACAGTCAAACGATTAAACCTATCTGTAAGCTATGATAAATTCGTTTAATACTAACGGGTGAAGTCATTGATAGGCATTTGTATTGAAGTCAATGCACACGTGCCAAGGGAGGGACAGTGCTAGGAGGGTTAGTGTAGTTAATTACGAGTTTATTTAGTCATATTTTGATCTTCGTTGGTCCACTTTTTTACAATCGATCCCAATAGGATTTCATTAAGTTTTTTTGTGGGCATGAAGAGCGGACGAATTTAACGAGAGGTGACGATGACGTCGCTTCTAATTTCAACTTAGTTCATCTCGTCCATGTTAACTTCATTTTTCTTTCTCACTACTGGAGATCTGGAAGATATGAATTCATTAGAAGAACTCTTCCTATCCTATATCCCTGTGATTTTCCATGGTCAGCAAAACAGCAAAAATCTCCTAAATCGAGTGGCATCGAGTGTAAAAACTTATGTCTTTTGTTGAAGAATAAACAGATCGATTGGAACAAAATGCTATACTTACAGGGAAAAACGGATGAAATGAAAGAGAACAAAAGATTCTCATCATCATGCGGCCCTGGACTATCGTTAAAAAGTTGATTTCTGCTAGGCACTACTTTCAACTGATCGCATTACCTCAATCAGCCACTTTAGTGTTTTCCGTATCGCTTAACTCTGAGAAAAGACAGACAGCGACGATTGATGAAGGAATGTCGAGTTCATGACACTTTTATTATAAGTCGATTCATTATGCCGGTTTTGCAGAAGTTTCTACTATAGCCTTCTTGGAGCACAAAGAAAAGCTGTTCTAAAGTCGTTTAGAAAATCATCTTTCTCTCATCTCGAAAAACGAGATAAGAATCATCGAGTTGGGCATGTTCTTGATGGATAACTGGCCTGATACGCGTATCAGTTATATTGATATCATTCTACTTAGTAACTATCGACTAATGTGATTTCAACTTTATATAAGCGAATGTGTTAGAATCTCCGAATGCTTAAAGGAAATAGTTCTTGTCAAAACATTACAGTGTCTCTAAAGTGGTGGTGCTTACAGCGCTTTCAGTGTTTCTTTATAGTAGCTGAGTCTTGTACTAGCAGTATTAGTAGTAGCAAGTATAGCCATTAATTTCCGAGACGATGCTTTCTTATTAGCTTGATATGCCATTAAATGGAATTTATCTTCGATTTTTCTCGTTATAGTGTCCTAGTGTAGAGAGACAAGTGAATAAGTGAATCTGTGTGATTGCTTCCAAAAGATTCGAAGAGCGGATGGCAGCAAAGGTTCGAATATTCGATGATACGGTAACTCAAAGTTTATTTATAAATCTAATCGATATCTAATTAGACTACTATCATTAATGATTTTCAGCTTTCTAATATTGTAAATTCTTCCTTAGTTCTCAAAGTAGCTAACGACGAATTTCTTCAATCATTCGGTTTTTCTTTTTCTAGTACGTTGTTCTCGTTTTCTCTTAGCGATTCAAAGTGGCACGTATTTAGACCTTAATGAAAAACTTTCGCGACTGTTAACCTTTGCTAATAACCTTAATATATGTGTACATCAAGTTAAATTAAACTACGCTAGTTCCTTAATTTGTAAGATTAGTTTGGGAGTTTCATTAAGAATGCCTGAATGAGAGCAGCATAAGCGGGTGTGTCAGATGTCGTTCATCGCATAAAATATCCCACATTAATGTCTTAGTGAGACTTTCCATTATTTCAATGTCTTCTCTTTTCCTCTTTCTCTTTTTCGTTCTCAAAATCCTTCGTTTCTTCTTCCTCCTTTACATCCGTTGTTAAAGACGGCTAATATATAGACATACGCGAAGTGTTTAGGTTGAGTTCGTTTCAGCTGCTATGGTTAATGGAAAAATTTCAACACATTTTTATATTTGTATCCGTTTCGTTGTCGTGACTACCTTGGTTACCAAGTATGACGCTCGACGCCGTCGTAATTGTGTGATAGCAGTGAAGTCGGCGTTGCTAAGCATGGTTAAGCTTCATCGTTTAGTGTCGTTGTGGTGACAAGTCCCATAGAACTGGCTTCACACAGACAATTAAGGAGATTCTCCGTATTGCAGATGCTCCGATAGTCTGCCCATTTTGTCGATGATGCCGGTTCCCAGATTTTATAGCAGTTTTCCCATATTATAACTATCACTAGCAAGCAGTTAACACTTTCTGTGTTATTGTGGACGTCGTATCGTAGGTCTATCTATCATTCTTAGCTAAACAGTGCTTGATTACATTGCTTCTACTTATCACGTCAACAAAAATGTAGCACTATCCTTTAAAGAAGGGAAAAGTAGAATTTTATCTAGAATATTTCTTTTTAGCAGTAACCAGGTTTATAGTAGTCACACAGAATCGCTAACCTCTACGTCTATATAACACCTTACTATCAAATCACATCGGTCGCGCCACATCCACTACTTTGCTGTTTATCTATCTATGAATTTAACGCAGCTGATGACAACAGTAATTTAGACCTTCGTGCCAAATCTTAAGATCACTCTTTAGCTCCTCTTCCTCTCTCGTTCTCTCTATCACCCCATCTCTCTCTCCTTCTTTATACATCTCTCTGCTCTCTCTCTCTCCCGTTAAAATTATTGCTATATCTGGGATGAATTTGTTGCAGTTCCCGGGATCGACTTTCTATTAACCTCGGCATTGAAATATGAATGTGTCGTTTTATTGCTCAGCAATCGCGAGGTTTTTAAACAGTTTACATTTACTTGCATAGAGAAACACAATACAATACAACAGTAGCTGACGTTTTGGCAGTATCGCCTTCTTCAGAGCCTGGAAGGGTATGCTGATATACAATCTACTAGGCCAAACGCTTCAATAACACCTACAAAAGGACGAAAAACTCTCTGGTAATTACATGACCAACAACCTCTCGAAAAAATCCACCGCTTTTTCGTGACTTCCAATGAGGAAGCTTGGAACAGTTGATTATAGTCGCATGTGGTTGACGACTGCACCATCCCACACCAAAAATTGATGCGAACATACGGGGTCAGGTCGCGTATGACCTCCGGGCATTCATCCCTGCTATTCATTGTATGGTTTTTGGCATTGATCCAAAAAGCCTCAAGGAGTTTTCGCGCTGGTGTTTTGGACTCCTGTGCAAGGATATTGACTTTTACTTCAAAATCGTCTCCATTATGCTTTTGCATCCTATGCGTGCCTAGTGGGGTGCTTCGTCTTAGTTTTCGTTTGCCATCTAGGTGTTCTCTTATACGGATACACAAAGGTCTGCCCGTTTCGCCAATATATTCATCTCTGCAATTATTACTAGAGATCAGGTATATCGTACCTGAACTCATGCAATCACCGTCCCTGCCGTAAGGGCAAATTACGCAATTTGTTGTTTCACACAGACGGTCATACAGGCGGTTGCGAACTAATTGGCGACGTAGAGTAGCCGGTGGTATTTCAACTATCGCTACCGATTCCTCTAGACCTGCCCTTCTTAAGCATCGTTTTTATAGCTACGCTTACTTCATCGCTTATAAAAGGCAACATAAACGGGGCTTTCTTTTGGCCAAGTGTTTCGAGTGGGCGCGTCGTTCTCCTTCTAGACTTATCTCGTAGAGTTACTATTTCGTAGCCATTGTAGATGGCTATTTGCCGAGCCATGTCGCGCAATTCTTTCTTTAGTTCCCTAGTAGTGCACACAGAGGTGGCTGTTCGAAACATGTTTCTCACAATCGCCCTCTTTGTGTGTGAAAGGTGGGAAGAAAAGAAATGAACAAGAATGCTCTTGTTACTTGGCTTTCGATACCGCTTTGTCAGGTAACCGCTACCTGATAGGTTTATTTGAACGTCCAAAAACGGAAGCCAGTTTTTTCTCCGTTTCCCCGGGTGAACTTTATGTACTCGGACTGCTCGTTCAATAATTCAAAGCATTTGTCCATCTCCTCTTGCGTAGAGAAGACGACAAAACAATCATCTACATATCTGCAGTAGAGTAGTGGCCGGAGATCGAGAATAGGAACTTCTATCTTAGACATAAACACAATGGCAAGGTTTGGTGCCGATCGTTGTCCCATTGCCAACCCCCTTATTTGCGCGAAATTTTTGCGCGCCCTTCCGGCAGGGACGGTGATTGCATGAGTTCAGGTACGATATACCTGATCTCTTGTAATAATTGCGGAGATGAATATATTGGCGAAACGGGCAGACCTTTGTGTATCCGTATAAAAGAACACCTGGATGGCAAACGAAAACTAAGACGAAGCACCCCACTAGGCACGCATAGGATACAAAAGCATAGCGGAGACGATTTTGAAGTAAAAGTCAATATCCTTGCACAGGAGTCCAAAACACCAGCGCGAAAACTCCTTGAGGCTTTTTGGATAAATGCCAAAAACCCTACAATGAATAGCAGGGACGAATACCCGGAGGTCATATGCGACCTGACCCCGTATGTTCGCATAAATTTTTGGTGTGGGATGGTGCAGTCGTCAACCATATGCGACTATAATCAACTGTTCCAAACTTCCTCATTGGAAGTCACGTAAAAAGCGGTGGCTTTTTTGAGAAGTTGTTGATCATGTAATTACCAGGGAGTTTTTCGTCGTTTTGTAAGTGTTATTGAAGCGTTTGGCCTAGCAGATTGTATATCAGCATACCCTTCCAGGTTCTGAAGAAGGCGATACTGCCGAAACGTCAGCTAGCGTTGTATTGTATTGTGTTTTTCTATGGAAGTAAATGTATGCTGTTTAAAAACCTCGCGATTGCTGAACAAGAAAACGACCCATTTATATTTGTTGCATTTCATATGTATTGTACTGCTCTTGACTGCTTAAAAGTCGTCGTAAAGTACTTTTTGATTCATCGGAACAAAATCTAAGCTTCGATTTTATTGCTCAGAAGCAAGACATTTTCTTCATTCTTATCGAATGAGTACGAGCAACACCAATTAATGGTCTTTTTTCCATGAGTAGAAGCAGATATTCAAATCGAGTATGCGCATATGAAATGAGTCTAGTCGTGATGATTTTAAGAAATATTCGGGCCGGATATTCCAATACTTGGAAAGCCAACATCATGCGGTTATCACGCTCGCATTTCCTCATCTTCTCAGGGGTGGGAGGAGAGGGTTTTGGCAATTTCTACGACATGACGTGAATCCGTTGCGTACGAGGTGGAGGGACAGGGGGGGGGGGGGGGGGGGGGGGGGGGGGGCTATGTAAGGGTTTCGCTTGATGGACATTCGTCGTATTCTGCAAGTAAATTACATTCTCCACTCGACCTTTTACGATTATGTTCGACTCCTGGCAAGCATATTGAAAACCACAACCCTATCAGAGAATAATAGCGTCATATCTATGTCTTCAGATTCATGTTTGTTCCCATATAGACCACATTGGAACCTTTAAGAGGTAGCTTTTTTATATCGAAAGAACTTCTGCATTTCACTTTTCTTTTTTGAACTGAAGTGAGTACAAAATAGATAGGTATTTAGACCAATATAGTGACACGAAGAAAAATATAGGAACTCTTTATTACATCTTTGTTGATGGCGAGAATCGTCGTCTCACCGCAGATGTGAGTTCTCTCTCAATCCTCTCACTTTTCCTCTCAATGTTTCTACAGAATCAAAACTTCTTGACTAGTTGATATGGAGATGAATGTATAGGTAATCAGTTATCACGCTTCTTTTTCCTCTATCAACACTCCTCAACAACACTCGACTAGCATACAAAAGCGCTTCGTTCTGACTACAAGTACTAAGCAGTTTGTCTTATAACTGATTTCACGTCATTTTTTAAAATTTAAATCACGATAAAACGTGCAGGCTCAGTATTTACCTGTAAAGGCCTGAAAATCATATTTACAGACCCAAGTTCCGAGAGAGAGAAAGATTTCTTAGTTTCATTTAGGATTAATTGGTGGCAATAGTCGGAAAATTTCTCAAGGATTTTGCTCTTTGTTTTCTGAGATCGGCACCATACAAAAAGGATTTTATGAGCTCGTGTTCGAATCCTTATGGGCTTTATAAAATATCGCAGTGTTTCGGTCCGTGTGCTCTATTGTCAATGCTAATCAATTTCAAGTTGTTGGCTAACAAACTATTTTGCAAAGACGGTTGTTGGTCGCTACTTATGTTTTCATGAGCCTCGTTATCCACCAGAAAACGCGTGATATTTACCATCGCCAAGTATGTCTAAATTAAGCCGCTTACATCTCTGTTTTCCGACGATCAATATCTCTATGAAATAAAATATAATGTAGCGCAATAGTTAAAGGTATCCAGAAATACACACATAGTTGATTCGATCCCGGCTCACTACTGTCAAACTAAGTTCTCCATCACTCTGATGTAGGCTTAATTACAAAAGCGCTTCGTTCTGACTACAAGTACTTAGCAATTTTTCTCACACTCCGGGCTAGGGGCTAATGGATTGACACAGAAGGCAGAACGCCGTCCCACATAAAATGAAATGTGTTCTGGATGACGTAGTAAAAGTGGATGAAGTACTTTTAGGAGCTATTTTCAGACATTTTTAGAATATAGAAGTTGGGAAAAATGCAGAAAGATCTCTGCATTTTACTATGATTGCCCGATTGCCGATCTTATTGTAATTCACGAGTATGGCTAGGAAACGACTGTAAGGAATAGAAGTGGTCCTGGAAAAGAAGACTTGCTGGAAGACGAGCGTGTTTGAGATCTTTGTAGTGTCAAGATTCGTCTTGAGTTTGCATAGTATACATTTTAAAAAAGAGTAGATGACAATGACTGCAACAAGAACGACGTCGATTTTCATTCACCCAGGAGTATTACTCTGTCAAATAATGCGAATAAAGCGAAACAAAAATACTCGATCTACGTTAGGAAATAGTATTGCCCACTGGAAGATAGTATCATTTGGGACAAAGTCACTGTTGTTGTAGATGGGCTGTTGTCTTCATGACGAGGATCAAAACGAGATAGGCGAAAAGAACTAGGATTTTTTTTTGTAAGATTTTCAGAAGGTGGAAGCCTTGTCTGCTATTATCGCCTACAAAGAAGAAACAAAGATTTTTTTTATCCAGCATCAATCAGCTGTATTCACATCTGGGAAGGATCCGTGGATTCTACGATTATGCACAAAAGGCTGTAATATTCGTAGAGACCGATTGCGGTTGGAGGAAACGAATGAAAAATATGTTACAGCACTCCTGCATGAATCACTAACACGGATTCTAAATGTGCGTCTGAGTTCAGGAAAGCAACGTAGGCAGAACAGTTAGAAATATTCATGGAAACATCTGGGTACAGTCCCACTCCGACACATTTTGCGCATTGTAGCTGTCAAGTGAAAAACAGTCGTCAGCTCTTTGAACATTAAATCAACACTTCTACATGGTTCTATGGTACTAAGACTCTTTACAAATCTACTAGGTCGATTGACTGGTGCTGTGAGAGAGAAGGTTCTGAGACTAATTTGAATATACTTCTTCAACAACAACGCTTCACAGCACGTTTCCTTCTAGTTTTCTTCAGTGGATGAAGATGCTCAACTGGAAAGCGTTTTGCAACTTGCATACAGCCTTAAACTTGCGCCGATCGATTTTTTCCATATCCGAACTCTGTAAGTTCCCTTCACGGCAAGCGCTTCATCGATTTCAACTAGCACATACTGGGAATTCAGGTAGTTCTTCGACTGGCAACAACCTCGTTTCGGGGAGAAAAGCATTCACGCTTTGTCTCAGAAATAAAAAAGGTATAGGCACCTAGTACTTCTTTCTATTGAGGAGAGGGCAACATAATAATTTAGTCTCTTCGTAAGTTCTTACCCTGTGAGAGCAATTTCTGAGAATAATGAAGAGGATTTTGATGGGATAGGAAGGGAACTTTTGACGTCTATTTGTACTCAATTAGAAAACTTTCACGCACTACGGTATCTAATTAAGATAGAGAATTAGAAAATTTCTCGGTCCATTATGTCATCAGGAATTTTCGAAAACGTCTTTCGATGAAGGTAATGCTGTCAGCAATATTTCACCAATCAGCACTAACCTCTTGTAAGAGCTGGGAGCGTAGGCTTCATGTCCGTATGGTGTGAAACGGCCACTAACCACACTGTGTGCTGGCGTGATTGGTCTCGATTCATAACTTGACATTCTGAAGTAAATACTATAAGGAACATCCAAAAAGGCCCAAAGCTGATCTCATTCTTTTATACATGAAGCGGTGCTGGAAACAGAATTATGCAAATGTTAAATAACGATGTTCGAATCAAAATTACCCAGTCTTCCAGTAAATATGCAACAAGAATATTTCTGAACTAGAAGCAGCTGATAGATACATGGTAATCTTCCACTGGTTTTAAAGTTCTTGCGCGATTTAGGAACAACCTCTCTCTTTAAGTGGCCTGTATATCTTGTCGATAGGAGTTGATCCCGTCCTCCGATTGCGCCTGCATTACTTCTAACCTCATCGATGGGTCGTCTAATTCAAGCGAACGCCAGTAAGCCTCAATTAAGCCTCATTTCGGAAGAGAGTTGCTCAATAGGTTCTGCTACTTCGAAGAGCAGAAATTGCGTCAAACTATTAACATGATGCCTTTTCGAACCAGTTTTTGGCGAGAGTGTACCTCCAGGTAGCTCACGGGAATCTACCTAGCACAGGAATGTTCCTAGCTGCGCTTTTAGTTAGGAAATGTGAAATTTTTCATCAGCCTGACAATTCGTAAACTATACCGCTAATTGCTTATTTGTTGCTGAAGAGGAAATCTCTGTAGATCCGTCAACAAGGCTGCAGCTGTTCAACCACTTCATCCCGTTCAACCATCAACCAAGTGGTTTCGTAGCTCAATAGCAAACCGATGAGCGAGCATCAGTAAGGAGGTTTGAGAAGGACAGCACTTGCAGTGCGTCTACTGTTAAGTACAACCCAATTAATCCAACTAATATTGGGTTTTAACAGCTTTCAAAAAGCAAGAGTGCTAGAGAATGGCATTTTTTAAAACTTGTTATTACTGCGATAAAATAACTTCAAACAAAAAAATGTACCACTTTAGAGCAGACTGCAACGTTTTGATGAATGATAGGTAGAATATGAATCAGATCGGCTATGCCAGGAGATACCTATTGTTAGCTTCATGGCAGAATACAGTTGGGAACAATATGAGGTTATGGATGGTTATTTATTCAGAACTTCCTTTTTCAAATGTTCAGTCGCATTTTAGTTCAATCGTTATGAGTATTAGCCAGTCATTTTTGGACTATAGACTCGTCGGAAACCTGCTACCTTTGTTTTTGTTAGATGATTATATGGTAATGAATAAATTATCTAGAGTCTAAACGAATTTTAATAAATGATAAAGGAATAAAGCGTCTGGTGCTGATCATTCCCTGAGGAGAGTGTTATTCGTTGGCTTCATTCGTAGTATCGTTGAGATGAATGGGTGCATATTTGGCTTATGAAATGATTTTTGGGAGGTTACTGATGTATTACTATGTTAGCGTTTCTATCCTCCCAGTCAAATTTGCTTCCAGTTTACCAGCTCCAGATGGATGACGTGCTTAGTTAACCCTGATTTGACCCAGCGCCGGGGAATCTGTTCTCTATAATCAAAGCCTGCATCGATTTTAATATCCCACATAAAACTCATCTGAAAGAGTGTTTCGGAGATGAATGCTACATATTTGGAAGAGTTATTAGATTCCAAGAAATAGACTGTTAAACAAAGTAATGTTGGAATGAGCGGTGAGAAAATCATCGCCTTTGGAAACTATGCAAACGGAGCAATGGCAAACGCAAGTAGGCGGTGTGGAATCTGGATGAATCCAAAAAGAATTCCAACAACTTCGGACCTGTTTATGCCGTCACGTATCTTCTCCACATCGTCTACCGAAGTGTACACTGCGTTTCCCATTGTGTACTCTGATGGCTTCATTCTGGAAATCTATATTCTCGTCATTTATACTTAAGTGATTGTGAATAATCAGCTGCTGTTAATCAAATACCACTGACTGAAATAACTTGCTCTTGGGATATTAGTGTAATCGATTCATTCGAGCGTTTTATTCTTCATATCATTGAACATTCGATTCTACCAAGTAGTTCGCATTCCTTTTCCATGGTTGTGAATCATTCATCCACACTATTGCAAGCTTAAATGCCACATATGTGGAAATGTGTCGATTCTTAACAATTCTTGAGGACCAGCTCTGTTTGAATTTCTCGTCCAGTGAATGTCACATGGAAGAAAACCACACATCTTTCCGAACTAATGGATTGAAGTGCGCCAATAAATTCAACCTCATCAGTTAGAATACATTTCCAGTGACAATACCCGGACTCTTTCTATGATCATGACACTCGCTGTAGAATTTTTGAAAACAGCAAGAAGATTTATATATCACCATTATATTGTCTAAACTATTTCGCATATTCGAGAAATGCGTGCATGTGTGGAGTAAAGTGGACGAAGTGCATTGCATCCAATGCATTTTCTTTTCAGTGATGCATTTTGACAGACAGAGCCTTTTAGCGCACCTTTTGCACTTCGTTTACTTTCCGACACAGATGCTGTGTAAGGCTTGAAAAAAAGTTTTGGAAATTTAGTAATTATCACAAAAACTTTTTTTGGGCGAGTTCATTGACGGGCTGTTGACTGTTATTTCACCTCCAATCGCTACGATGAGGCTTGATTATCATATGGAATGAACAGGTATATAAGGTATAGAAGCAAACTCAACCTAAGCTGAAAAACTGAGAAACCACCTAACCTAAGCTGCCTGGCAGCAATCTGATTGCATGATGGCCCATAGAAACATGCGCAAAGTAGTAAAATACAAATGCATGCTCCTAGAAGGATAGAACAAGGTCTCTCTTGGATAATTTTTCCATGTTATCAACGTCTCTAGTCTTCTAGTTATGGAAGGAGTATCGTCCGTTGTCGAAAAAAACATGTCCGTAAGCGACATGAAATTAGACGTCATCCCGTGCGCCATTAACGCAATTTTGAGCGTCGGGAGTTATGCGGTAATTGAATGTTCATTGATTCTTTTCACCTCATTTTTTGTTTACTTCGTTGAGTCAAAGGGACGACGAAGCTTTGTTTGCTCATCAGCATAACCTAGCTTGCCTGAACACGTATTGCGCCTCGTTGTCGCTCGTATCGTCCAGCCTGCTCACCACCTGTTCAAGACGTCGCATTGTTGGTCCTACACTACTAGCTCGAAACGGTGTTGCAGAGGCAGATCGATCATAACGGCTAAACTAAGCATTCCAACTGTGTGATATATTCTAATAGTCATAGCTAAACAACTTACTGAAAAGTGATGAAGGCATGGATTATAGTGCTTTTTTATAATATTAGTAAGAGCAACCGTTGAGGATAGTCATACAAATGATTATTCTCTAATTTAGCCTGTTATACTGTCCTCAATTGGTCATATCGCCTAGTCGCAGGAATCACTGTCGTCCTTGAAGAATCCCTTGACAGAGTAGCAATTCTCCCTACTCAGAACTACATGGGCTAATGACGCCTTTTGGTGTAGACCAACCTAGCTAAGCTATCTATGGATTCTAGTGGACCAGTGTTGGGCTGGACCGAAGCTGGACCAGTGTTGGGCATCACATTCAAGGTAAGATACTACAGATTTTTAAGCGACGACTGAACTCACGCACAAGAACGGTCGAAAAGAATAGGAAGTTCGAGGATCGATGCGGGATTCGAGGAGACAAGTTACTCAAGTATTACGTTAAATACGAAGTACAAATTAGTCTTGCTGCGTGATCGATGAGCATTTACCACAAACCTGTCATTTTCAGCTGTTTTCCACTGAGCCATGTCAGGATGACAACTCTGAGTCATTTCGCGTTGCACTGAGGCCTCCCTCTCTTGGCGCATTTTTTGTGTCCCTAAATAGGTTTCTTTTTTTAATCAAAAACATTCCTCAAAAATAATTCTCCAAATAGAAAAATTCTGCTACTGAAGTGTATCCCACGAACATGTGCACTCATCCGCTCAGCGCTACGACTTGGGCCCACGATGGCCTTTTGTTTGCTATTTATTTTCCTATATAAGTATTGTATTAAGTTTCTTAAGTTTTGGATTTTAAGTCATAATGTTTAAATATGTCAATTATTTTATGAAAAACTTTTATACATTGCCATAAGTTTACAAAGCTTTGACTACTGTACCAGTTTAAAAGGTCAAGACATTGAGCTTTTTCTAGATGATTTTTACGGTACTCATCTACTGATAGAAGCTTCTAAGGATTTTTCTTCCATTTTATCAAGTTCGACAAGTCTTATGGGCCTTCCAAATTACAGTTTCCATATGTTTTCTTAATTTTTTTTCTTGGGTTAGAACTCACTCCTTACCATCTTTTCCTTTCACGGTCGAAAACGAATATGTGTTTGTGTTTCATTTCTCACTTTGGATTTTTCAGATTCCGATAATGGGCAACGTAACTGAGTTCCGATTGTCGCACTGAATAGGATATTAATCGATTTATTAATAGGGATAGAAAACAGATGCAATCGATCGTTTTGCTTTCCCATTTGTTTTCTACAGGACCAGCAACACAATGCTTCGGTTGCAAACGAGGCAGGGTGACTCGCCTGTCCACGGCTCAACTGAATTACGTTTGTAATGACATTCTTCATAGAATCTTTACAAGCTTAGGATAATTCTTTGGAATGGGACGGTCTTCGGTTTTTCTAGACTTCTATTCATCTACTTTCTATTTGAGTAGTCTTCCTAACTCGCTCTCCTAGTAATGAACACATCTGAAGGAAGAAATTCTGGTTCCAGGAAATAGTTCACTGTTCTTGTTGACGAGCAAACGCTTGCTAATTCGCTAGAACTATTTAGTTTTTGTTTTGGGTTTCGCTGTTTACTTTTTCGTTATACGATGGTAATGAGAAGTGTGGGAATGAATGTAAGGATGTTGTAAAAATTCTCCATAACGTAAATCTAAAGCCATCAGACGGCTGTTAAGTGCAAAATGGATTGCAGCATGATGTTACAAAAGTACTCATCAATCGAGTAAGTACGGCCAATGGAACTCAGAAGGTCAAAGTCCATCCGAGTTTTGATTTTGAGGTCCGAATTTCTAACGACGAAAACATTTCGCGGAAAATGACTTGAGCTCATAAATTGAATTTGGAATGAAGTTTTCAACATTAGCCCAAATTTTGGAAATTTCTGGAAAATGTGCGGAGTGTAACATTTTTCTAGCCATCTTTCTTGGTTACTTTGGGTTTTTTTTAGTTTTGGAAGACGAAAATATTTCACTGCATTAGTAGACAAAGCACAGATCCAGAACCGAATAGGAATCTGATATTCTTCGGAGATCCTGATTACTTCTTATCCGATTACTTGTTCTTATCACCAAATATCCCTTTGTTGTCTTTCTGATGGATCACATTTACATATAGGAATCGAGAACGAAGGAATTTTCGCGAATATGAAGCTCTTCACACTCACTCAACGAATCTTTGGCTTTCGAGTAGATCATTTGAAGTTTTCGACGAAATAGATTTTCTTCCGTAAATAATTTGAGATATACTTGTTTTCCTTTCTACTCCACTATTTTCTCACCTCTTAGGTCGCTCATATTAAGAATAAGTTATCGTCAGAATCATAAAGAATCCTAGACTGCAAACAGTAGTTCACGACAAGGGCTTCAATAAAGTTTACAAAAAATGAACGGTACACAACTGCAGTGACGCTTAGTTTATGGTGTGAAACTTGAATAAATGAGAAATCTCTGCCGTAATCGCTTACCATGCAGTTCTGCCATCACGTCGGCCGGCAGTTTTCCGATTCCAGGTGGATCCTTTCGTTTTTGGTTCGTTTCGTTGTTCTGACATGTCTCACGATCGCCTTGATCAACGTCCTCCCTGCCATGTACGACGCTATCAATTCGTATCGGTTTAGTGGGTGGTGGTGGAGCCGGAGGCGTTGGTGTTGGTAAGCGGAACATTGGATTTTCTTCTATATAAGCACTGAAGTAGTACTATAAAGTAAATCTGTCTGCACTAAGTAACGACCGAACTTTGGTTTGGAAAAGAACTAGGAATAGCGGATGGTGGATAACTGATAGTGTGTGCTGTCAGCGTTGCCTGGCTTGTGTTGTATGACAGGTGGCTGTTGACTTCGCGTTCAGTACAACGAGAACTAACGCCTCCAAGCGGTCACCAAAACAAACCACTTATTTATATATATATATACACATGTCATTTTTGTTAAAGGTAGAATCTAATTGTGTTAATAATCACCATAATAGAAGGTGGAAAAGGTTGAGGCATTCAGCGTACCCCAGATGGATGGAGAGTATGGCTTGCCTGCGGCCTGAATTGAACCAAAAGCTACTTGGGTATTAATCGGCACATCTATCCATAATACTACACACACCCAAAAAATAGAGGAAAAAGACGGTCTTTGCTGATTTGTAGTGATTGGGGTTGGGTTATACTATCACAAAACTTTTTCGTGAACAGAATGTCAATTAAAATTGGAACACATGCTGGGTTACCTTGCACCACTTTGAAGCGTATCAAGACTGGTGTCAGTGAAATACTGCTTTTCCTGCTGATGCATATAGCCACTGTAGTCCTGATACAATGCTTTACTATTAGAGTTCTTTCGAGGCATTGCCTGTGGAACGGTTCTTTCCACATGGATTTCTTCTTCACGAAAATCATGTCGTTCAAATGGTATTGGGGCGAATTGCGTTGAGCAGTCCAATTCTTTTTGAGGTGCCAAATCCGTGGTATTGATTTTCTCCATCTCATAGGCAGTGCTAAGTTCGTTTGGGTTGAATTCCACTTTGCTAAATGATCCACTATCTGGTTTCTTCGCCAGGAACGGTCGTGGCGTTGAAGGCAGAGTTTTCGAAGGAACATTTGTGTAGAACAACGCTTTCAGGAATGCCCATAAGTAGAGCACCACAGTTTGCACAGCTTGCATCCCCTTATGCGCGATTTTATGGCAGAATCGACCGATTCGTCTACTGTAATCACTGGCGACAGTGGTGAAACTTTGCAATTTTTCGCCGAATCTTTGCATCATCGTCTTCCCACGATAGGCACGAGGTGGTTCGGGTCGTACGCTTTTCGATTGGTGGATCGGTTTCGTTAACGCTGATTGTGCTGATTTCGATTCCACACAGCAATTCTTCGGTGTCGCCGGCAAAGCCTCACATTTCCATTCTGGTTTTCCTCTGAAGAGAAAAAATTTGATGCCAAAATATGCTTAGAATATTTGAGAAATTGGTAAGAAGAAACGATAGAACTATGTGAAAACGAATATAGTTCTTTTTATAGCACTCTGAGAGCGCATTTTTGAGTAGCTTAGTACAGCTGTTTGTTACGAAGAACCATTAAAACTTGTATGAACCTCAATTTTTTATTTTTAAACGAGCTAATATGCTGGGCTACTTTTTCTCCTACGATTGTTATTTATTGTGTTTACCTTAATGCATTATTATGCCAAACTTTGTAATGTATAGAGAGCGTTGTTACGTCAGATTATGTAAGGAGGGTGGAATAGAGCCCGTCGTTTAACACGCCGTGCATTCGACCCCATTCGTAGCATTGTAGAGATGATTCAGTGCATATCTAGCTCATACAATTACCTGTGGTGATTTTTCGAAGTATCAAACTAGGGCGCTATCGTTACAGACAAATCTGGTTCAATATACTAAACTCGAAGAAGGGAGCATGATTTGCACAAGATGTGGTATTGAACCAAAGACCATGTATCTATTCCTGGTGATCTCTAACCGCGGTGAGCCACGCCACGCACACCCTATTTGTGTACGAAAACAGGAAAATGGCTTGGAAATAGTTGTTCCTTTATGGAGAAAACCATTAGATCGATAATCGATTCCGAATAAGGAAGTTTCAAATATAGGAAAATAATCGCCAGCAAAGTCTTTGACCATGATCCTTAAAGTAGTTCATGAGCATGTGAGCCATGTATGAACCATAAATGAGCGAAGATAATTCTTCCAAAAGTATAGATATCGCAGTTAATGGTAAATGTAATTTGATTTCCCAAGAAGAAAGGATAAGCTTTTGGGCTTCTGCAAAAGCTTTTTTTCGTCAAGAGTAGCACCTTGACCAGCTGATAGAAATTTTTGGAAACCATTTGACTGTGTAATAATCTAAAAGCTGATTGAAAATGACTAAGGAAGAACTGTTTCGTTAGAAAAGCACAAGGATTCTTTGCTCATAAGATTGTCTGACCTTCTTTTTCGAGTCTTCAAGCTCTCAACAATTCCAGTTACCAAAAACTATAGGAATAAATTTAAAAAGTCGCCTTTTACCTTCGTTATTGTATTGCTTTTGATGAAGATATAATGTAACACTCCTCCCACTAAGTAAGTATTGATTTTGTTAGTTTTTATATCACGTATTGTACATTCACCATTATATCTACTTCACTTCATAAATTTATAAAAATTACATTGTCTTAAGAGAAGTAAGCCAGTACGGACAATTTAGTTTAGGAAACTAATTTGGGACTAAAGTTAAGTCCTAATGTAAGAACGCGTGGACTGGATTGTTTAGACAATTAGATGAGCAGTCGTCAAGTGTCCTGCGAGTCACAGCACTTCTTCCATTCATTTCGTTTCCTTGCAACTGTCATTAACGAAGGTGATCGGGTTCGGGTATGGATTCGGCTGTAATTTGAGATCCCGTTATTCTCTTCCATTAACGCTTTGAATGCTGATCGAGCGTGATTTCCGTTGGAAACCCGAGATGGCTGAGTTGAGGTGTTCAGAGGTCGCCATGTAGCCATGAACACATCGCGGATCGAGAAACTTGCTGCTTTATGACTTAGGTTTTTCCAGGACTTTTGGAATAGAAATAAATACTGCGATTAGTCAACCAACCAGATGAGGACGACATAATAAGCCGTATAGGTAGCTGGTATACCTTTCGAAAACGTGAAAACGGAAAGGAAACCATCTAAGAACGACGATGTTTTTTGGCACTTCTTCAAAAATTAACGTTGAGGAGATCATTTCATAGACCCGGCCTTCACCTTCACATTTATCTTGCTTACTAACAGCTGAGGAATCTCCGTCCTACTTTGGAACATCCCGAGTTGGCCTGGAGCTTTCTGTTTGATTGCCATTATTGCCACGATTTTTGGAAACTACTTCATAGCTATAGAATGTGCTAAAGATTTATATCAAAGATAGCGCAGTAGAGTGCGACGTCAATTCCATGACCATAATCGGATTGCTCTGACCGGATAAAGGCCTAGTCCTAACTAACAACAATTGATCTTTTAATATTATTGTTTGGATCGAATGTTAGGAGAGGGATAACGATGAACCGTATTATTATTAATATTCACATCGCCAGTTTTGTGCTTTATGGGAAACCTCTGGGAGAAAAATTGATTTATGATAGTACTTTACACTTACAAACCTGATCGTGACATAGTTTTCCAAGAAAATGAAAGCTACAAATTACTTTAAAAACCTATGCGGTAAGAAGATCATGTTCCTTAAATGTATCCCACTCAAAACAACCCCTACTTGAGATCAAACACCCACTTAGAGACGTTACTTCGTTTTCTTGCTTCTCCAGACGTCGAATTCATATGATTTGAAACTGGAGTGGGCAAGGAAAATTTATCGTAGAATTCATTTATAATGCGAAAATTTCGTTAAAAGTGTTACACGAACAGACTTTTCTTGAAGAAGAGGCAAGCGAAGTTACTACAAAAACGGGTTATTTTTGCTATTTTCCTCGTACGTACGTACCGACAAGATACGGTAGCCGGCTGGCTATATAATCTAATACTGTTGAGTTATGGGTTGGTGTTGAAAGGCTGTTAATTTTCTCTACTTGTGAACCATGTAGGAGTGCCGAACGTGCAAGACATGGCATGGATTCAGATTCAAGTGAAGTCACTCATGAAAACGTAGGCACGTATGGTTAATTTTTCAAAATTTACTCCGCGCATTGGGCTCAATGCATGCTTTCGTGTGCGTGTTAAACATTCATGTAACGGCATTCATTGTTTCACTATAACCACATCTTTTACATCGCAGTTGTACGTGTCTATACTTTCGTCCTTACAATCTGATAATCGCACTAAAGCGTAGAAATAGTTGAAATTACCTGAAGGGAGTGAAGCCGCGAACTTTTCAACGCTTCCTACTTTGCCCATGCTATTGTCTTTATGTCAAAAACATATGAAACTCGGATTCACTTATCATATTCTAGGACATTCTGAGTGAATAGCGAATATTTAGGTTTAGAGAACTCAGCCCTTAAAACCTCTTGTAAGAAAATCGAACAGAATGCATACTAGTACGACTCAAAAGAAGACTCCGACCAGAACAACGTTCATCAATTTTCCTACACTTCTGATAGACTCATTTTACTTCTTGCTGCTGCACTGAAATATACACTATGCAGTGCTTTTACGTTGTAACCATTAGGGAGGCACTTTTGCTTCTTTCAGTAACAGCATTTTTGACAGCAGCATGGTCTCATCCATCAATGAACGTTTCCCAGAGGTTTTCATCAACACGCATCTTTTCCTTGACGGCTGGAATAAACCGAACAAAGTCTCACACTTTGAAGTGATTTTGGAAAGAATTCTTTTTGGTTTTGACAAAACCGAAAGCTGAAAACAGTCTCCTTACGACTCACTAGGTTTGGTTGGATTGTTTCTTTGTGTGTGTTGTGTATGTGTATGTGTATGTGTATGTGTACGTGCATGTGTGTGTGTATGTGTACGTGCATGTGTGTGTGTGTGTGCGTGTGTGTGTGTGTGTGTTTGTGTGTTGCTTGTGATTCACTGACTTGACAGCGTTTCCATCAAGTCATGGTTCGTTTCTTGCACAGCACCTGACAGCCGACAACTACACAGTTCAGATCCGCCCAATGGGAAATTTTTAGAACGTCCACTCAAACACCCACACGCTTTTTATGATGGCTGCACAAGAAAATAAAAAGCCGGATCCTTGCAGAAAACCTTCTATCTGGGAAGAAGAAGAAGCATACATACCACAGCATACCACTGCATACACCTGTGGTCCGGAGTTTTGCAAATATCTCAGCATTTCATACGAGTTATATTTCACAACATACCCTGCCATTAAGAGGAAAAAGGCAGTAAATAAAAGAGTTAAGAAGAAGAAGCTTCAAAGTTGAGGCAACCAAAAGTATTCCCAACAGTTTTCATATATGAGAATATAAGAAGAGATCTCGGACTTCATTGATAGAATACATGCGGTGACCACCCGATCTATCCATTCAGCATCTTTCATACTTCCACAGAAATATGACAGAAACTTTCAAACCAGAGAGGAATTCCGCTTGATAACCCTAGACCGCGGGATTAGACGAAAGACTATCTGTGTACCCCAAGGTGCGCTTCACTATTGCGCTACTCGCGCCCTTGTATGATAATATTGATGAAAACGATAAAAAGGAAGTAAATAAATTGTGAAGTGAGGTGCGAGAAGCTGTTTCAGGACAACAAATATAATTACTGTCTGTGAAAAAGGGATAAAAACCAGTCTAGTCGATAACAATTTTTTTCTAGCCCATGTTTTGAAATCTATATTTAATATACAAAGGAAAAAAAACTCCATAGGAAAACGGGATTTGAATTACGAAGATCAAATAATTTATAGGATGTGAAGAAAAGCCTCAAAATTTGGGATGAGCGATCGGATATTTCGAAATATTTTCATTGGAGCATTTCTTATCGACGAAGCACCTTTCCTCGTGTCCGATCACTTACTATTTTTTTCCCAAAGCTGTGAGACGAACTATAAAAAGGCAATGGTGAAAATCATTAAGGATCTCTTCCTTTCCTATGTCGCAGGTGAATATTTTGGATTGTTTCATATTAATCTTTCGTTTCAACACTCAGAGCTGAGGATGTCGTGCTGTGTTGGTTGAACTCACATTACAACCAACGATCGAACCATTGTCCTGGCTAATCTCATTAAAGAATCATTTAAAATAATCATAGAGAATTCGCTCCAAAAACAACTTTACATTAATATTTCAGAAAATGAGTGCTATTTGGAAAACCTACTTAAACAGGAAATAAAAGAAGTATAGTATGGTCCAGAAGGCCTGCTTCACGGCACAAAATAAGCCGTTTGTACTGTCGACATTGGCACTTCGACTTCGAGACAACATCACTCAACGATGACGATTTTGAAAATCGACGATGGTGATAACGATGAGGGATGTCTGGCTGCGGTGAAAGGGAGGGAGGCTGGCTCACCAGAGGCGTTAGTTCGTTACAAACGTCCGTCGACGTTGTAATGCACACAAGTAGAACTCGTCCAACATTCGACATTCGATAACGGTTTTTATGAGATCGGTTACTATTTAGCACATTAAGCTCGGCTGTAATTAAGGTGATAAGCTACCAACAATATGTTTTTATTCTTGTTTCCATTTGTTTCATTCGGTTCGTTGACTTGCGTCTATCATGCATGAAGGCCTGCATATATGCATGCGAGTTTGGCTTCCACTAGAAGACGTCTTCTTTTAGATAATAATGTTCAGTGCTGGTCTAGTTGGTTTCTAGGATTTTTCTGCTAAGTGAATCCCATGTCTTTATCACTGACAGTATCCTTTATGAACCCGCTTTTCCAGACAAGTCTCGTGCCGATCCCGCAGAGAGACTTGGTTAGTCCATCGCACCGTTGAGCCAGCGACCATGGGCGCAGTGCAACACTGCGCTTCCTGCCCCATAACTAGGAATACCTTCTAAAAATGCATGTTATTTAATTAGTTGTTGCTGTTCGCTCCACATACTTTCCACAACCCAAAGCTCTGAATGAGCTGAAAACTTTGTCAGAAAAGTTTTAAAAGACTGCAGATGGTAGAGGTACTTTCCTCATGTGTTCATTTTTTTCAACGGATCCATAGAGATTGTAGTTCAAATGGAATCCCTTATTACGATTTGACGACTTCAGTGGAGCATAACCGACTAGGAGATTCTGTAAAATATATAGATATCATGAGCATCGAAAGGTTATTCTGTGTCATCGGTGTGTAACCCATCAATAGCACAGTGCAAAATTCAAATCGTGGAGAGGTTATTAAAGGGGAAACCTTAACTGAAAAGTTATTCTGATGTTGGCTGACATGAAGTTGTTCGTACAACATGTATTTCACGACGGCCCATATTTCGGCGCATTTTGTTCACATCGGAATAGTTTTTACTTTTCTCGGCATTTTAACGCTGCTGTCTTAAAGCCGATTTCCTTCACCGAATTCATGCTTCATTATTTAAACGACGCATTAGCGGGAATGCTTCGATCAAAATTTGAAATTTATGCGATATAATGTCATTTGGACATCTAGACTTTGCCTTATTCGGCTCTATCTCTCTATCTCTCTCTTACTCACTCCCTCTCTCTCCTCTTCCGTTTTAGCAGTACTGTCCGCTCTCTATAGTTTGATATATTGCTTAAAAGATAAGGATAAGGATAAAGCTTTCGGCGTTGATCAGTCCCTAAGGGATGCGCCATGCATTGCACTTCATTAAGCATTGTTTGGAGGCGATTTAATGCATATCTGGCCTTTACAATGACTCGCGGTAGGCTACCGATGTATCGAGCCAGTGCTGCTATCCTCCCAGACAAGTCTGGTACCAATGTGCCGACTCCGGAGGGATGGAAAGCTTGGTGGGTCCATCGGCGCGGGGATCGATTCCACGTGTGTTGCAGGGCGCCTCCGACCACTGTGCCACACGCGCCCTTCTTGCTTGTTGGTCATTGTTGGAAGGACACTTTAAAAAATAGAAGAAAAATTCTCCAGTTAGCCTCGGAATTCTGTTGAGATTTTAACAAGCTTCTGTTCTTCCTCAAAAAGTGTATTAGAAATTTACAATTGACTGAAGTGGTGCTTTTCAATATTGACCTTCATTTAACTTCGGCATGGAAAATCAGTGCCACGTTGTTTGATAATGGTCGCATCGAGTCGAATCAAGTCGAGTGCAGCGGAGCACCGTAGGAATGTCATGGCGTCACCTATCGGTACCGCTGTATACGATAAGGTTGATGACGCCCATCAGTGTCTTAGTTGGTTGTCTTACGTAAGTATACGTTTTTTATGGCTCGACAATCAAATTTGGCCTTGATTAAGAATATTTGAAGATAAAGGATAGAGCTCTGGCCGGTGATCAATCCCTGAGGATGTAACACGCATTCGATTATATTCCTAGGCATCGTTGGAGGTGGTGGAATGCATATCTGGTCTATACATTGATTTGCGATGGCCTACTGATGTATAGAGTCATTGTCGCTACCTTCCCAGACAGATCTGGTACAAATTTGCAGACCCTAGAGAGATGGAAGGCTTGGTGAGTCCGCGGCGTTGGATCGATCACAGGCTCATTACAGGGCGCCTCTAAATACTGCCTTGCACGTGTCGCCTTGTAACATTATTGTGCATTTAGGACGTTGTTCTTCATTAAAATCGGCGCTGTCGTTTTGGAACACTGTCATTTGTGCACTTGTTCACGGTCAGATGAATAGATAAAAAGAAGAGGAAAAAGGGAGACAGAAAGAAAGAGGGAAATTGAAAAAAACGTGACAGGAAAGCAAAATCAATTGTTTCTCGTTCCTTTCGGTCTTTACTCTTGTATTCTTGATCGGCATGAGTTGTAACGAAAGAACCAATCCATTTTTCTGTCAGTTCATATTCAATGGTCGTCGTGTTTCGATGCGTGCGGATAACAATAAGAACAAGAATATTTCTAATTTTTAGATCGATGTTGTCTGTGATTTGAGATGTTCCGTCGTGGAAGTGCCAAATGGAAAAGCATTCAACCACTGACGGAAGTTCTTCCATCATCGTCAAGTCATTCTCGTAACAGCAAAATCTATGTGATTTACGGCAATAGCGAAGGTATTTCGCTTCCCCCTAATGGATTTTTCTTATTTAAAAAGCGAAACTATAAAAATGTACGAAAGCTAAAAAGAAAGGAGAAGAGAGCTGTAATCCATACCAAAGATCGACTCGGATCATCGGCTCTGTTAAAGACGAAGACGTCGAAATGTTAGCCGAATAAAAATTGCTTGTCAACCTCGTGTAATCTTATCAAAGAAGGAATACATATTGATTAGTAACACTGAGGTTAAAGAAAAGTCGGTTTTGAAGTATTGAAATATAAAGCCTTGCGCTGAACCACTGACATTTCAATGTTGCCAAAAATTACGACACGTTTACAAGTAGTATAACATGTTTGCTGTTACTTTAACAGCATTAAGATTTCGTTGATAGTTGCCTTCCTTTTAAAATTTGAATATTTGGCTATTCACCTATTCCAACAGAGAGCTTGGCAACAGCTCTGATTCAACGTTGTTGATGATGTCACGATTCGGCTACCTACAAAGGATTTTTAGCGAACTAATTCCGATAAGCAAATTTGAAATTCTCTCCTTTCACTTCTTTCCTTTTTTGCTTGTTTCTTTCCTTTTCCTTTTCTCTCTTCTTCACTTTATAGTGCCGACGATATCGTTTACAAACGAGGTCATGATCGACATCTTTTTCGAAGACACTACCGTGTCGGGATCGACCTCCTTGGGCACTCGTCAAATATAGAGGGAATAACTTTCTTTTCGATGATTGTTCTTCTTTTGTTTCCACCATGGATGATGACCTTTTGACTCTTAACGGCTTTCTTCGCATACTTGGTTGACCGCTTTAGGTTATGACAGGTCGAGTGTTCACTGGGTTGCCAGTGGGTTTTGTTTCAACTTCGTATCAGTTCAATCATACAGAAGTCTCTTAATTCTAGAACTATTTCATTATTGTCTCTTACTAGTTGAAAGCAACTGCAGAATTCGATTTGGAACGTCGCACGCTATGGATGGATGTATTGCCGGAGCTGCAAAGTTTTGCATTCCATTCGGCATTCGATATCGAATGGATAGATCCCCTTGCAGAAGGAGGAGAACTCACCGAGGATGTGGTCGACCGAATTCTTTGTGGGGCAAAGGATGACAACAGCTGGTTGATAGTTAGTTTATGTCTTTGTTCTAGTGATCTAGCCATAAAAACATGCAGGAAAAAAGGGATGAAATATTAAATTAGGAAAATGAAATGAGATTATCGATTACGAGGAAAAATAATGGAAAGAAAGATAGGCAGAAGTTCTTCTTAAAAAGAGGGACTGGTGTGGTTTCATGTTCAGAAACTATAGTACAGTAGACAAAATAAGTAACAAATTATTACATCATTCCCCAAATACAAGGCTTTATATACTCTGAACATTACCGTGTAACCTCTGGGTGTTTTCAGTGTTTACTTGGTGATAAATATGGCTCAGTTGGACCACCGAATCGAATCCCTACAGAGGAATTCGAGGCCATTCGGGGAGCGATATTCGAGCATGCCTCAGGTGCGCTTCAGAAGAAACTGTTTTCTTCTCTGTGTTAGCGACTATAGCAAGAATTTTTGCGAAGAAAAAGTTGTTTAGTGTTTATTGAATAACTGAAGTTTTATGCCTCCTCATCCCTGGGATTTCTTAATTTTCCACTTTTTTTTCGGACTTTTACTCCTACACTTCATCTCTTCTTTTGGTATGGTTAATATAATCGCGCGCGACTTTCAGATCTGAAGTTGTTGGACCAGCACTACGTATTGGATCGAGGCAGCTCGAAAGCCGAGTACCGTCTCAACACTCATTTTGAGGACAAAAAAATGAGAACAAACCTTGCTGAAGTTATAAGAAAAGGAGTGAAGAGCGTCTGTATATTTCAAGATTCCTGTGTTTTAATTAAAAAATATTTTTACTTGGACATTTGAATGGTCCGATATGCGCTCTTCAACACATTCCGATTCGTTTGGTTCAGTCGGTCGGTGCTCAGCTTCGAGGACGACGTCGTCTTGAAATATTATTCCTTGTGCCATTAATTAATAGTACTTACAAAAACAACTGTTAAACTTAAGTCGCAGGCATATTTCCCTACTTTGTAGTTAGTTGCGTAGAGAACTCCTGCACTATTTTGAAGTCCGCCAAGGCGTGGGACCAACTTTAACAAAACGGCGAAATTGAAGAGGGCGAAATCGTCGAAACGTCAGTCACCGTATTACGAAAACAACAACCGATACCAGCCTCGCATCAGCTCAGCAACGGCAGTTCGCAAGAATAAACAATATTTTGATTTCCACTGCAGCTTCAGCTTGGCTGGATTCAATGCCGATTTGTAACCCCCTGATCATTTCCGTTGACGGCTGATTGCTGATGTCACCATTAAGGTAAAAAAAAAGCTGGCTGAAAGAAAGGCAGAGCGAGGGCCTCAGTGGTACAGTAGGTAACATATGAGACCCCAGAAAGGATAACCGTGGCTTCGAATCTGGCCTTGGGTCCAAGTTTGGCAAATAGCTTAGCATCACTGTGGTTGTAATCCACAAAATACCCTTCCATGAAGAAATAATAGGCAGTAACAAAAGTTCTACATTATGTCTTCAACTTACGTTTTCGATTTTTTGAAAGTTCTAGCTTTAGAAGTGTAAGGTAAAGAAATGGCCGAGACCGCGATGGTGTAGTGGAAAATACGTGATCCCCAGAAAGGATAACCGCGGGTTCGGAACTTATCTGGGTTTCAGAGTTTTGTTCATATCTCAGCATCGTTGTGGTTGTATTTTACGTAGCATCCTACTGTGAAAAAGTAATAGACAGTAATAAAAATTAAACGTTCATCTCCCTTTAGTTCTTCTCCAACCACGTGACGCAGTAGACGTGGTGAAGGAGTACTGGATTTTTCGTCGTTGGGTTGAGCTGTTTGTCTGTTCTCTTCTTCTTTAAAGTGCCAAACGAGGTTGTTTCTGGGTCATCAGTACGAACAAACGCCGATTTCCGATGATTGAAGTAGAATTTTTTAGAGATTTATTTTATTTTTCGGAGACTGGAAAGTTTTGGAGACGGTTCGCTCTACATTTGCATGTAAATTCCGCACATATTCTCAGTTTACAAAATATTCTGGTTATGGTAACCACTCGTCGTCTTTCGCAGTTCGGCATTCAGAACTGTTCTCACACACGAAGCTAAAAGCCACTCGTGCACAGTCTAAATATGAGCTGTAGTTATTGGCTTAACGTGGGTGCATTAGGACAGTCTAATTCTATGAGGCTACGGATTAACTGTGAAAGATTTTTTTTTCGTATATCACAGAACCGTTGTAGGCGTACGACGACGATGCCCAGATGACTGTCGCTAGGCAAAAGAGATATTTTTGGTCTCCAGTGCATAAGGTTGCGAGCATAGCACTTGAGCAGAACTGTAGATGCACCATGGTGCTTCGAAAATTTGATGGTTTGTTTTACTTCTTTTACGCACGGATACGAATATTTCGGATACGTATTAATCCAATAAGTGCTTAAAAACGCTGCAATTTTAATTTAGTACAAATGTTTGAATTGGTAAGAGGGGTCCTGCAATACACCCATGGTAGTTGCTTCGATCACACTTCCTGGTCTAAACAAACTTCCCATTTATCTGTGGCCAGTAAATTTGTATTAGTCTTGCCTGGGCTGCCAAATACACGACTTCTTGAGTAGGCAAGTCTTAACTCATTCTATAGGTCCGATAGGGTCGATGTTTAATGAGAATGATTGCATGTCTACTTCGCGGATCCGTCAGAGGTTGATCAACGCTGAATGCCTTTACTTACGTTTTATAAACTGCTCTCTTCTTTCACTTATCTCGTGCATGTGAGCAAACTCAACCGATTAATCGCAACGATACGTAGAATCTGCTATTTGTGGGCAAGGAGCTGAAATCTGGAGAATAAGCTTCTTGAAGTATTTTCCTGTAGAGAGATAAAGTGGTGCCGTCGAGTTAGCCGAACGCCCATAATGAAATGGCTACGGTGTATGGTAGAGACGATGCAGTGACGCTGTCAAAAAGTTAGGTCTTTTGCTATAATAACTCAGCGGGCTCTCTATGAACATTGTACAAGAAATCCGATGCTCCAAGCGTTGCTTGAGAGAACAAAGTTCACTGGATATCTTTGTCAGCAAAAGTATGAAGAAACTGTTTTAATATCCGGCTATAGTCGCTCGATGGTCCTGCGAACTATACCCTATGATTTTCCTTATTAATTTATTTATATGTGCCATCTCCACATATTGCTTCTGTTGCAGCACTTTTTCCATTCATTGCATTTGAACTTTGCTGCTATTTGAAGATTTTGCCTTCTTTCCGGATATCGTTGCATACCGGTGGAGTTAATTTTCCCTGAAAATCTTGAACGACTTCGCTACAACGTTATCAGGTTTTTAGCATAGACACCGGCCACTTGTTGTAGATAGAACGGAGCTGTTCACACATGAGATAAGGATAAAGCAGACCAGCAGAGCAGGCGTTGATCAGACTTTGAGCGGTGCGCCATGCATTTGACTTAACTAGGTATCGTATATGTAACCGAGCGCATATTTGGCCTATGCAGTGACTCGCTGTGGTTGCTGCTACACTCACAAAGGGTGTGGCAGCAATTTGCCTACTCCGGAGAGAAGAGCGGCTTAGTGAGCTTGGGTTACTGGATTGATCTCATGTGTATTGCAGAGCGCCTATAACCAGTGCGCTACAGGTACTCCTGTTCGCACACACGCACTAATTTTCCAACATCGGGGGTCTCGTTGGTTTGGGGAGACGAGGGACCATGCGCGTACCGCATGGAATCTGTTGCCACTGTTTTTATCTATGACTTCATAATTAATTCTTAATAATTACAGGTTTTTTGGTGATTACTTTTATTGTTGTGCCATAGCAGTTAAATCCACAATTAACTGTTTTCTTTCGTAGGTGTTCGTCCGGATACCGGGATGAATTCGAAGTTTTGTGATAATAAGCCAGAATCAGCTGAGCGAATTGCTGCATTAAAAAACCAAATCTCCGAGAACGTCAATAATAAACTGATCTTCTCACATATATTTGTGCCCGAGAGTGGGGATATTCAAGGATTTTTCGGTTCACGAGATGCAGAAAAGTACAAGAATCTTCTTTCTCGTCAGGTGCGCTTCCAAAAAAGATACCATTCTGTATGTCGTTTTTTTCCTTATGTACTGTAAGAAATAGCCCTTGTTAAGAAGCAATTATTTTACTACTTGTAATAAAGAAAATAACGAACAAAAAGAACCGCAAAGCAAGAGCCTGGGTTGGTGTGGATAATTCGTGCTTCCTCTGAGAGGGTAATTGTGGGTTTGAACCTATGCTGAGGTTCCGAGTTGTTCTCGTCTCTCAACATTCTTCTTGTGGTTGGATTTTACATCATACCCTGTTATGAAAAATAACAGTTAGACATCGTGATTTCGACCGCGGCTTCAGCTTAATTAAGTTCTATACCGATTTGAGATTCCCAGATCATTCGCTGTAACGGGTGGTTGCCGATGTCACCGTTAGGAAGAAAAACTGGCTTGGAGAAAGGCAAATCAAGGGCCTCGGTAGAAGCAGTGGATAACACATGAGAGCACAGAAAGGGTGATCGCAGGCTCGAAACTCATCTTAGGTTCCAAATTTTGGTCGTATCTCGGCATTTCTGCAATATTTTTCTAATTCAGCAACGGCAAGCCTTATTTAAAATGAAAGCCTTCCTAGAAATGGGCAGTACTTGATACAGCTCGCTTATAGCATTCCGTATCGGGTAAGAAATGTAGTATTTAGTATTGATAGGTGGGTAAAGAAGACTTAAGACCCATCGCGGTTTTTTTTGGGAAATTATTTAATCCCCTGTACCTACTGTGTTTTTTTCGAGTTCATGGTACATTTCTATCCACTTAGGCATAATTACAATGTTAGCAGCAATGTTCGATACATACGGCTTTCATATATTGAAAAATACGCCATGAACCTAATTGTTAATCTTAATGGTCAGCGAAAATTTAGGTTTTGGAGGCAATGAAAAACCACCTACTGCTTTTACACCCGTTCGCTCCGAATAGTTTCTTGACACCAATGGACTTTGCTGCCAAAGAGAATGAATTGCATCTCTGTGAGCAGTTCACCGATTACCAAAATGTTTTACTTTTTTAAGTAAATGAAAGATTTAAGTCTCTTACAATTCTACTTGCCACCTATTAACTAGGGAATGTAGGCATTGAAGAGGAAATTGAGTGAGACAGTGTTTCAGCATGCAAAGAACATCTATACCACCATTGTACATGAAAATTGAAAACTTTGGATTGAAAACATTTTTGGAATTCAAAATTTCTTGACTGAGAGTCACTTGTGACTGTGACTGATGTGACTTTGACTAAGAGTTTTTTGAAAATTTTGGAAATTTGAAGGTCTACTTCACATAGTGGTTCGTGCAGTGTCGAAAAATAGCAGGAGTACGGTATCGATCGAATACGGTACAGATCAGGGCCATATAAATTGCAGATTGTCTAGAGTGGTTGTGTTGCATGAAATATGATTTTATTTTTGCTTTAGTTAATGAGAAGTACTTTTTACAGGACCTGAAAACCACTTTCTATAAATTTTTTTGCTAGTCGTAGAAGTTAGTTCTTTATTCATAGAGTTTTTGTTGCAGTGTATTATATGGAACGTTCAAAAAGACAATGGCATTCTCGTCAGGGAGTGGATTCCAAACTGAAGGTCAGGCAAGCTTGAATAAAAGTATTCTTTTCTATTGTTCTATTCTAATGTTTATCTATTCTTTTAGTAGTTTCTAAAAGTTTTCTGTATGAGCACCTTTATTTTGCTGATGGTTATTCCAGGGGACCGTTATCTGTCAGGTTAACTTCTCTGTAAATAGATGGTCGCTGTGCTTCAACTTTTGCACCATCGCATTTAGGAATTTTTCTTGCTATCGTTAAATTCTCTTTTTCGTAAGCTACTTAGAGTATGCGAAATGATTCAGTGACGTGTCGTCACATATCACATTCGTTCCGGTGCTTCTTCCATTGGCTTCGTTCTCGGGCTACCGTCATCCACGAAGAAGTCTTAGTTTGCAATGATGTTTGTCTGCCACTTGAAGATCTGTGGCGTTATTTCCTCACTAATACACTGGATGCTGTTTGAACTCAATTTTCTTTAGAATCCCAACGTTGGCGCGTGTTGGTGCGTTCCCAAGTCTGACCACGGTCACTCAGCAACCCTTTTTGTGTCTTGAGATGCCCATATTTCCATATCAGCAGAAAATTTTCCAATTATTCGATTGATCGTTCAGAGGCAATGAAGTATTCCGAATCAATGTTCATAATTTGGTAAAGAAAAAACTTCACAGTAAATGAGGTTTGTTTTTAGGAGCTCTTGAGCACAGCAGCGACAGGTGGTGTGCTGTTGATCCAAGGACCGGACATCTGCGGAAAGACCCAAGCACTATGTCGCCTTTTCGAACAAGCCCCACCTGTTTTAAAAATTATCAGGTTGCTCTGGATTTACTCTTTTTCTAATCCACTCGTCGTTGTATCAAAAAATCTTGGTGACGTTGTTGGCATACTTGACAGTTCAAAAAGCGGATGCAGCGAACTCTTACGATTTACGCAGAAATGCTTCCTTTTTCCTATAAACTCTGTTGTCATTACGTTTGACTGCATATTACTTAAATGACGAAAGGAATTAAATAAATTCCAAATCATGGTTTTTATATTTTCCTTGCCGAGCACGTAAGTCACCACCACCACAATCAGCACCATCGTTTTTGGCGCACTGGTAACTCCATGGTGGGATCTGCATTGATTACTTGTTACTTATGCCGGCGTGTTTTCCAGGTTCATTGACCTCACCTACTCATCAACTTTTGCTCATGAACTCTGGCGTCACATTAACTTACAATTTTGTTTGCTGATCGACATGAATCCTCAGGACGTTATCAATGTTCGGGATGAGATTTTAATTCATTTCATTTTCATTAACAGCTCTATCTGCTTCTTTTAGTCTGGGGACTTAAAAACAGAGCAGTTGTTTTTGCCTAAAACCCGTATTATTATCAAATTAGGGATCTGAAACCTATAAGAAGCATTCATGTGTAGGGGATTTCTAAGAGATGTTCGAAATGATCTATAGAGATTCTCAGCTTCACCAAAGTTGTTGGTCTACCATTTTTGTTTCAGGCTATCACATTTGAAGAACAGCTTAATTTGTTCGATGAAATGTTGACGCTTCTCGACGATAAAATGCTCTACCTATTTCTTGATGACGTACATCTGCTCAAACAAGGTCCTTTTTTTGGCGCACTGGAAAAACGGCTTAAAAAGGTATCAACTACAATCATGCGCTTCTTCAAGCTTTCAAGCTGCAAGCTACTATAGAATTCTATAACATGGCTAAACTATCTTAAATTATCAGTGTTTCTTGATCCAAGTGAAAGCTTCCGCTAGTGAATGCAGCGCTGAAGCCCACAAAACATGTGAGGATGGGTTATACGAGGTTTTTAAAACCAGCACTTCTCTCATGCTGCTATATTTCGGTAATTTTTAAAACACTGAAGATTTACTTCCATAGGTTAAAATCTCATGCGAACTCCACTCTAAGTGCAAGTGCTAATGTGTTTATCAATGAACCATATGTGGGAACATCTGGCTAAATAATATTTATCAATGTCTTAAATTTATCTGGCCTGAGAGCCTTATCTGTGAGCACTCTGCGCTCACTTAGCAACAACAACATAAAACCGCAGCTTTTATATGTCTACTGAGGAAATGCTCCTGAATTATCCTTATCTCAATCAAAAGTAGATTTGTCAGAACATGTATACAGATATATCGATTATGCCGAGGCTTATTGTTCAGCACTGAGTGAATATATGGGTAGCCATGCAGGTCACCTTTGAGGCCAAATATGGAATTGTTCACCTCTGCGATTCTTAGTGGACCCGAATGTATCTTGCATCTCTGAAAGATAGACCAACACCGAACGCCTTATTTAGATTAAACAGATCTCTAATTCAGGCACCATCTTCACTTGCTTTATTTATGACCGCTTCAAATGTTTCACCGATCTGTTCTATTTATACTGGAACTCAAACGCTCAACATTGATATTCCAAATGCGGACGAAATTGTGGATATCATTAAAGGTTCCGTAGTGGACTCAAATATTAGTAGTGCTCAATGGTCCATGATAAAGCAACAGGTTCGCTTTTCCTTACTTTTCTTCTGAACTATGATGGAGAAGACAGCTTACAGACATACCGTTACCGCCCACCTCTTAGCGTTCATTGGTTGTTTTTTCGAGGTCAATTCCTTATTATTGCTATGTTAAGTAACAATAGATGAACATCTATGTGATTTCTGAATGGACAATTGTCTTTTTAAGAATTTCTGTCGATTACACTTTTCATTTTGATGGTCAGCGCTAGAGCAAAGCGTTCAATTTCATTACTCTCAGTTAAGCTTGCAATCGGAGAAAATTTGCACGATGAAGCCTTTATTCATCATCCATACTTGATTCGGCAACTAAAGATGACTTTGCTATATCTATCGTTTGCTTCTTCTGCGATTTCTTATTTACGTAGACCTAACCTCGGAATATGGAAGTGGGCTCGTATTTCTATAGTAATTTTTATCTAGTTTCAGCTCACCGACTCCAATCGAAGTATTCTTGTTGGAGAGATATTAGTGGATCAGTTGCTTCAGCGAAAGGATGGTGTTATGAGTGGTGGAATTCAAGGTGAAAATTCAAACAACCTCTTGCTAACTGATGACGTTTTTAAACAACTGACACATAGTAGGAGATTTTTTAGTCCTCTCAGATGTTACTTCAGTGTATCCTCTTTTATAAAATTTCTCTGGTTGTTGTTCTTTTGTCAACATTAGGTTTTACTAGCTTCTGAAAAACGAAGACTCCTGGGGTAAGGGAGTCTGCCTTTACCAAGACGAGCTGTACGTAAACCCTTACCGACGTCTAGTTCCTCTGAGTGATAGCCAGATTTCCATGCTCTCTAACATTAAAGGACGATGGTGATTTTGTAATGGTAACCGACTCTTCGGCCTTGACACCGTTTTTGGTAATAGTCCATTACCTAGCCAAACTCACTGCACACTTTAAATATACTAGTCTCACTACCACTTTTAGCGAGAACATTCAGCACTACCTTTATGTTCAGGTCGACTTGAACGTATCGAAGCCGAATTGGGTGTGTTACCTGTTCAATGTTTCTGTATGTATATTGTTTTGGCCACACATGGCTTCACCCGATTGGAGCTCTACGATCTTCTCACGAATAAGGTTGACCTCATTGCCGTACTCGGCACCACAACTGCGTTTCCACCTTTGTTACTAGATCGAATAATCGAATCACTAGGTACGAATAGTTTCCTTTACGTTACTCAGATCAAATTTTCTTTTTCGTTGTTTCATATAGCATAAATTAGTTCGCTGAATGGTTTCACTAGTTTCGTTAGATGTCTTAATTCATCCTAAGTAAATTTTGTTCAGGAAGTTTCCTGACGAAATACTTTATCGATCAACGTATTGTCTATCGCCTTAGCCATCATTCTCTAGTCACAATATTTCGAAATAGGTAGGAGCAAACCTACTCGCCTAATATTGTTATTTTGCAAGAGGTTGGGCATGTGTTAACAAAAGATATAAAGAATAAAGGATAAAGCTCTCGGCGTTGATCAGTTCCTGAGGAGTGCACCATGCATTCGACTTCATTAATATCATTAGCGGCGATTGAATGGATATCTGGTCTACACACCGACTCTCGGTGGCCTACTGATATGTCGAGCCAGTGCTGCTATCCTCCCAGACAAGTCTGGTAGCAAATTGCCGACCTCGGAGGGATGCAAGGCTTGGTAGGCCATGGCGCGGGGATCGATTCCACGTCTGTGTCGCAGTGGCGCCTCCAACCGCTGCTCCACACGCGCCCTTGTAAATTAATTCTGAAATTTTCGAACCGATCACAGTTTGTGCAACCGGACATTTGACGTGTTGCTTGCGCTGGACAAGTTGCATAACTAATCAATAAGCATTGTTTGTATACGACTGCATTGTTCGTCAATGGTGAACAGTCAGTCTTGTCTACTAAAAATGGATTTTTTGCGAAAGCCACATCGACACATACACATAAATACGCGCACTCAAACACATGCATACACACAAACAAGCAAGCAAACAAACAAACAAACACGCAAGGAAAGAAATTTCGACTATAAATCTGGTTTAACATGAAGCTTCTTTTGTCCATGCTGGTAGATTATAATAAAAGCGGTTTGTTCATTCTAGGTATTTCTCGAATTTACTTTCGCTGAAAACCGCTCATAGCGAAATTGCCGACTATTTTGGGTGTGTACCCATGTTTGCAGAGAGCTTGTCCCAACGAAATTCGATCATCTATCAGGTTTTCTATTCTGAATATTCTCTTCTTCTTTCCTTAAATTATCCACTAACTTTTTTTGAAATATAACTACTATAATGCTGAGATATTTGCAAAACTCCGGACCGCAGATGTCTGCGGTGGAGAACGAGCGCGCTATTGTCCTTTCCGGGGAGTAACGCGTTCACTACCACACCATCCAGGTCTTTCGTTTAAGATTGTGATTATAACTATAGCCTCAGCTTAACTGGGTTCAATGCCGATTTGGGCTCCTCAGATCAATCCCGTTGACGGGTGATTGCTGATGGTAAAAGATCGATAGAACTAGCTGAGAGACAGGCGGAACGAAGGAACCGCATGGTGTGGTGGTGAACGCGTTACTCCCCGGAAAGGACAATAGCGCGCTCGTTCTCCACCGCAGATATCTGCGGTCCGGAGTTTTGCAAATATCTCAGCATTATAGTAGTTATATTTCGCAGAATACCCTGCAGTTAAAAAGAGTAAATAAGAAGGTTAGGATTTTTTTGAAATGTTTATTGCTCCAAGCGATTTTTCACTGCTAAGATGTATATGCACTAAACATGTTACATCAACTTTCATTTACTGCCTATTCATTTTTTCACTGCAGGATACTATTCGAAATGCAACCACAGGGTTACTGAGTACGAGCAAAACTCAAAACCTCAGCTGGATTTAGAACGCGCGGTTACCAGTGGTTATTATTGTAACGATTGCAATTTTGACTGTCGCTTCAGCTTAACTGAGTTCAATGCCGATTTGTGCTCCGCAGACGATTCCCGTTGACGGGCGACTGCTAATACAAGGGCCTCGGTTGGTGTGGTGGGTAGTATGTGAGCACCGGCACCGGTATGAGTGGTTCACGGGTTCGAAGCTCATCTGATGTTCCTAGTTTTTCACATAGCTCGCATTCTTGTGGTTGTGTTTTACTAAACATTATGTTTTACTCGTGGTTTGGTATGTTGCATATTATTCGTTTTAGGTTTTTCCCCAGCATCTTAACAGAGAAAATGATTCGAGTAATATTAGACGAATACATAATTTATGGTTTCACTTACTTCATACAGGTACTTCGTTTAAGTTTTTAGTGACTAGCGAAACTTTCAAAGATAGTTTTTAACTCCAATTTTAGCTTTTTACTCTTAAATTTAGCAAGATAAGCTTGCAGAACATTTTTATAAGTGTGTTTTTCTCTATCTAGTTCCTTTCGAATTTGAGAGTTGTCATAGGTAGTATTGAGAAACTTCCAGTTTTTACAACGGTCAATCCTCTCTGAAATAAACGGTGGCATGATATAAATCCAATTTCTCTTTGGAACAGTGATAGAGGCGTATCGGTGGACTAATCACTAAGTCGATGTGAACTTTCCGCATAACTTTCGGTTGGTCGTCATCATCTTCGTTTTCGGGTCGACTATCTATCGCTAAATACTGGAAATCTGAAGATGTCAGAAAGAAGTGTACGCTGTAGATTATCTCCAGAGGGGCGGTTTTTACACTGCCTCATCCTGAGCAGGTCAGCATCCTTGAGCACCTTAGTGGCACACCAGCGCTACACCTTTGGACGACGGAGCGAGTGGCACGCTCGATGGATCGCTTTTTTGTTATCTTTACGAAGTGCATATTTTGAAGAAGAAAAGGAACGATTGGGTATATACTGCAGAAGAACAACTGGGTCTGTGGTACAACTGGGTCATCGTTGCTGTATATGATTGCTGCGCTTTCCTTGAAAGATTTTATAATGCTGACATTTTTCTTTCTTTCTTTTTTAAACCCTTGAAAAGGCGATCCACAATTCTAATGTTCACATAAGTTTTCTTCTTAGCAACTTTTTAAAGTCCTGTGTCATTAAGAAATTGTCGACGTTATTCGAAAAGAATCCATTGCTTGGAATGCGTCAAAAATAGCGTTAATGGAATTCGAACCCGAGAATTTACAACTTGCACATGTTTTCCCTCGATTTCTTAAACGCTAAGGTATATTTTTGACAACCGAGCAAGCACCATGTTGTAGTTTGCGGGCTTTCTTAGTGGAACAAAAAAAAGTTCTTGTTACAACTAATACTTGGAATGGAACTAGTCCTCTAATATGTCCACTCGTCGTTATTTTATCACGGAGTTACTTCATTAGAAATTTGTCAAAAGTGAAAGTAGTCTTTCTGCTAATTTTAAAGCTACAAGGACAAACGGATTATTTCCTGTTTAAGCATTCAGGTGTTTAAGCGTATTATTCTTGAGGTAATATGGACGCCTTGAAGGAAATGGCATTGTGTCAATTTGAGTTCATTGAGAGTACCGTACGTACATATGGTATGGTACATCTGCTATCGATGTATGAGGAATGTGCTATGCAAATACTACATCATGATCTGCAAGGTAATGTATTTCTATTGAAAAACAGTGAGTGAGGTATGATAGGCTACGATGGGCTCTATGGTCTCGCTAACTGTCGCCGTCAGGTGCATAGTAGACACCGTATTCAGTCGTTTAAGCTCACAACGACCACCTAGAGCGACTAGTAAGTGAAACGAAATCAATGCTACCAGGAGTGTTTCACAATTCGAATTGTCTCCTTATTATTAGTATTGTATCACTTAATAACAAACAACAACCCATGAAATAGGTGAAGCAAAGGCATCAATTATGCAGTCGGTAACATGTAAGACTGGGAAAGAATAGTCGTGATTTCCTATCTAGTCTCGAGTCCGAATTTTACATATTTCTTAGTACCATTGTTGCAGTCGTATTTCACATAACAGAGAAGCGTATTGGTTTGATGCGCCCTGAAATACACATGGGGTCGATCCCGCGCCCTAGTTCACCAAGCCTTCGATTCCTCTGTGGTCAGAAATTGGTATGAGAACTACTGGGTGGACAGAAGCATGATTCGATACATCAGCACTTCACCGCAAGTTATTGCATAGGCCAGATATGCATTCAATCATCTCGGCCGATGCTTGATGAAGTCGAATGCATGGCGCATCTCTCATGGTTTGATCAACGCAGAGCGCTTTGTCCTTCTTGCTTTTTTCACATAATACCTTGCCACGAAAAAATGTTGTGCACTAAATAAGAAAAGTTGCATATTGTGAACCCCTTAATGGTTTATTTTTTATTTAAAGAGTTCTTAAATCTTTCAAAGAAGAAGCACATATAAGAAAATGAGAAATAAACAAAGTTTTCTTGTGGGCTCTCATTTCATTAAAATAAACCCACTCTAAAGAACTCTTCTTTAAATTTGCTCCGTGCGACCCATCTTTCACATTTACTGTGCGGATCGCACCACTTCTCACATTCGATTCACTTCCTCGTGCCTTGTCCATGAAGATCTTCCAGCTTGTGTGTGCGGCTTCCACTGCTGCTTGAGAATTTTTCTTTCATTTTGAATGTCGTTGAATGCTGGTCGTGTCGATTCTTCCTGGAGTCTTGGGATAGCCGGGCTAGAGCGTTCCCAATTGGATTGAAGAGAGAGTTTTTTCCCGGACAAGTCTGGTACCAAGTTTCCTACCCCGGAGAGATGAGATTTAGTGAGATCGGAGCGGAATCCAACCAGCACCGTGCTTGCGATGCTCGGTTTCACTACCATTGTGCTATCCGCTCCTAAATAACTCTTAAATAACTATTTAGTCAACGAATTATTATAAACGAACGGGAAAATTAATTGGTCTGAATATCTGCTTAAACAGCTTCTGGAAGTTCATTAAAATTATAGCGCTCATTAATGAATAACACAGTAATACTAAAAGAAGTAAAGGATAAAGTTCTCAGCGTTGATTAATCCCTGTGATATACCCCATGTTTTCTGTTTCAAAAGTATTGTTTGAGGTGACTGAATGCATATCTGGCTCAGACAGTGATTTTCGATGGCTACCGATGGATCGAGTCTGTGATGTCATTCTCCCAGAAGGTGTGGTAGCAATTTGCCGACCGCGGAAGGCTGGAGGGTTTGGTAAGCCTGGTGCGCTGGAACGATCTAGTGCATATTGCAGGGCACCGTTAACCACTGTGTTACACGCGCGCTAGTGCTTATACTACTAGTATCAATATTGCTATTATCGTATTTGTTCAATTTTAGTACTGTGCGAGCAAGTGTTGATTCCTGCGATACCAACAGTGTTAAAAGATCGTGAACAGTTGGCTGCCGAAGTGATTGGAAGACTTCGTTACACCAGAGGTGAATTTGTCATCAGCATTACCATTACCGCAGAATTCCACTGATGACAAAATTCGGCATAGTCAAACCTATAGTCGAAACGTATTGGTTGGTTATGAGTTTGTCTGATGTCACTCTGGCCAACATTTACTAAGAACAGCTGTCATTGTGATGTACTTGTGTGTGCATGTTTTTTTTTCCTGTTAGAAAGACATATTTCAGCGGAAAATAGCCATTTTCTGAACACACTGGTAGAACAAGCGATGACCTGGGTTGACAACTATTCGCGTCAGCCATTGCTTGTACCATTAACATGTTGGATCGCGCCGCCAGTCATGAAAAGATGTCGGACATTCACAATTAAAGTAAGAGTTGTTTTACGGTCTACCGGTTTTTTAAAGACATTGAATGAAAGTCGTTGGATCGTATGCTTATTCTTTCATAGTTTAATAATGTCGTTTTAGGACTGGAAGGCTGGCCAGACAGTACTGACGCCCACATTCAATCATCAGCACGTTCTCATCTCCGGAAATCAATTGGCTGTTGGTGTGATATACATGTACCACGTTGCTGCCCATGCACTTATGACAACCTTCAACGGTACATATATGCTAGATTTCCCGTTTTTTAATTGATTTTTTTGTTGCCTTCTGTGTAATGAAATTAAACACAAACGGCAAAATATGCAAAGCAATTGGCTGTGATCAATTCCTGAGTGTTGGTATCAAGCTTTCGACTTCATCAAGCATCCTAGTCGTTGAATGCATATTGTGACCAAATAATGGCTCATCAAAGCCTGCTGGTTTTTGAAGCCAGTGCTTTCAACCTTCGTGGACAAGCCTGGCTCCGCTTTTCCGACCCCGGAAGGAGGAAGGAATTTGTTAGCTTGAGGCGTCAAAGCGACCCAAGGACTGCGTGCATCGTGTGGTTCCTCTAACCGATACGTTTCATGTGCCTCATTGTAAAAATCGAACCTACTTCACAAACTGTATCTTTTCAAGCTTTATAAAAAGTAAAATTTCACAATGAAGAGGAAAAGATCACAAGAAATTGTCAAACTGAATAAACCAGTTGAAACAACACTAGATTGGTAGCACTGACAAATTTCCTATTCCTTGCCTGCAAACCGCCTTTATGTCTTCAACTTGGAGGAGGCACGCTAAGTTTTCCACGAATGAGTACATTCAGCTGTCTGTATTAAAACCACACGAACTACTCGCGATTATGACTATGTTGATTTGCCCTTTTGCGTTTTTTTCAAATGTTCCTCTTTCCTGACAGGCTTTCTGGTATGGCAGTCTCTGAGATCAGTTTCATATTAACCTTGGCTTTGATTAACAAGTTACTTTTCCGCTCACGAAGTTGTCAATACAATGTTTATTCTACAATAGCTAAGGTTTTTGCGAATTTCTTCTTCTTCAAGGAATAGAAGGCTCTAGGAATAAAACAAGAGACAAGTAATAGAAACAGCAAATGTTTTAAAGAAATTGATTACCATATGACTGATACCCAGGTTTTGTGTTTTATGTCAGGGTTATGAAAATACTTAGTTGACAACTCGTGTGCTATTATGGCCCGTGCGAGGCTCTTCAGAAGACGAGATGCGCCGAAGTGTTCGCCATTGTGGAAAGATTACTTCGTTGGCACCTTCGTGCCTGCTTACTAAAAACGAATTAATTTAATATATATTTAAACTTTTGAGCACAAACACGAACACATGAGGTTGATAGATGTATTTATTTCGGCTAACGTTTCGACGTCTTCATCTTCATCAGAGCCAATGATCCGTATCGGTGGTCCACAATTGTTCGTTATCTCGATGAGGCCTCTTTGTTGTCGTACCGACACGGGATTTTCTTCAGTGAACGCCGCATGAATGAGCCATACTCACCCGGCAGCGCTCTTTTATACATGGGGGTTGTTGTTGATATGACTAACCGCTGATAATAGTTTGTTTTTCAACGGATAATCCACCCTTCAGTAGTCGGTATGATGTTAACTTGTACGAAGCGAATAGCAAAGCAATTTTCAAACTGATCGTCATTTAACCTCTGTGGCAAAATAATCAACATGCGTTGAATCTGCTGGGCTTACACAAGGTAGATAGATAGATTTATTTCAGCTAGCTTAACGTAATATAACGTAAGAATAAAAGGATAAAGCTCTCGGCGCTCTTCAATCCCTGAGGGATGCGCCATGCATTCGGTTTCACCGAGTATCGTTTGAAGGTGATTGCATGCATATTTGACCTTTACAATGACTCGCGGTGGCTTACCGATGTATCGAGCCAGTGCTGCTGTCCTTCCAGACAAGTCTGGTACCAATGTGCCGACTCCGGAAGGATGGAGGGCTTGGTGAGCCATAGGCGCGGTTATGGATTCCACTTGTGTGTCGCAGTGACGCTTCCAACCACTGCGCCACGCGACACGCACAACGTAACGTAACGCTAACAAATCAATTTGTTTATTGTGTTGCTTATAAATACACTTAGCACCGTCTTCGACATAGGCTTGAACTTCATTCAGTATCAAAACTCAGGGCACACTGGAGCAGTTACATCATTGTCATGTAGCACCAATGGCACATTTTTCGTGAGTACCTCGGCAGATAAAACTGTTCGGATTTGGAACCTCATAAATGTGAGTCAAATTCAAAATCAATTTACTCATTTGGGAACTTTACTATACAAAGGCATAAATAAAACACAATTAAAGAATGATTAAATTCGAAGTTTTTTTTACACTGAACGTTTGCTGAAATCACTTACTTGGACGACCCATTTTCACGAGTTGTGCGGACACCAGCGTATTTTCCATTCGCTTCTTTGCCTCGCAATTGTTCGCCCATGGTGGTGGTTTGATTCGAGCGTCGTGGTGGATCGAGTCTCTTATCGTCGTCTGTAAAACAACTGCAGCTGCGAGTACAGCCGATTGACTTTAGTTACGAACACGTCCGCGCAAAGTGTCGGTAGTCGTCATAGAGGACGCCTTCATCCTCATGAACGCCACTCTGCAGTTTTTTTCGTTAATCTGTGCTTGTTCTTTTCATTATGCGACCAGCCTATCTATGTTTCGCCATCGAAATTTGTTCGCCTGCGTCTCAAAGATGAGATAGATTTTGAAAATGAGAGCTTCGCATTCCGGCAAGGTGTTGAGTATGCCTGCTATACTTCAGAAAACATCGTTCAAGCGCTCTGTGAGTAGTGCGGAGTATTCTTGAGGTGGTTGGGGTATTATCCCACATCTCTGCTGTATAACAAAGTGCTGCGAGGACTTCTCAATGGAAGAGGTGAGCGCAGAGTTTTGGGCCCATTAATTGATTCGAAACTTTTTTGAGTGACTCGAATGCAGCCCGAGCTGCTCTCCTTCTGTCTAATTCCTCCTTTATGTTGATCTGTATATTCTTTGAACGGCAAGGTTCACGCAAGAGGTTGCCTCTACAATCCGAGAAGAAACCAGTTTGATCTGTTCGCCTTCTCACAATGGCTTTTTCATGAAATGGGTCTTTTCCGACTCGTTCATAGTTCTGTTCTTTTTCTTCTTCGTTGACTTCATTGATCATCATCTCTGCTTTGTTGGTATTTTCTGAGAAAACGACGACTTGTCGGTGTAATGAAGATTTGAAAGGAATTTTCCATCAATACGTATGCCTTTCTTATCCCAATCGAGTGACTTCATTGTCCACCGCAGTGCGACACCAAGAAGCCTTGGCGATACGGTGTCGCCTTTTCGATTCCCTTTTTCCACTAAGATGTTGAAAGGTCTTTGGAAAAGATTTGCTGAAATTAGTGGACAAAAAATATTTTACCGCTAGAAATTATCGTTAAGGGTACTAGAAGTCACTAATTTGAGAGAGAAATTAAAAATTGAAAAATCTTCTTTCTTTATTGTTGGCTGGTCAACTACCGCACGAAAGGAGTTTTGTTATGAAAAAGAAGGTTTAACGGTTGACGTTTAAGTTTAACCATAGCTGATTGCTTGAACTTAGTCCTTCACTCTCTCATCATTCGCTTTAGGGTGAATGTACTAAAGTACTGGCAGTGCACACCCACAAAGTCACCTGTAGCGTTCTGGCCAGTGACAATTCCTTTTTAGTTACAGGATCGTCGGATTCTTCAGCTAAGGTTAGTTACGTTATGATGTTCGTTATTAGGAACTTATCTATGTAATCAAACGAAACGACCAATCAGAATCTAATCCGATTTTGCGAAGTCCGTTCAGCCTCTATTTCAGCTGCATGTAACCGAATGAATCTATGTAGTACATAATGGGTTGAAATTAATTGGCTCTGTATCTATTTATTTTTTCTTTTTCTGTTGATTTTGTATATGCTGCGTTTAAAAAATAACTGGACGCTATCTGAGGCTACCAAAACTGTTGATAGCAGCATTCATTGTTTTCGGCAATTTGCCTAAGGGTTTTTCTTACTTGACTAAGGCTTATCATCGACATCGCCGAAACTCTCATTGATTCAACAAATCAACCGTTCACGCAGATGTAGCCGGTCTCTTTGACGACCCAATTATTAACTATTTACCACCGTTTTCAGTGATCAGTTACCCAGTTAATTAGTCAAAAAACAACAAAAATAGATAAAGGCGGCGAACGATTTAAATGTGGACCCGCTGTTGATATTAACGAGTTGGTACGATAGCTCTTCTGCTTAAGTTGTTTTCTTCAACGGATCCTATTTTTTATGGAATGGTTATTTCGCTACTTTTAATCAAATTTTTTAGTATTTAGGTCATCGATGTTGAAAGTGGCGAAGTCCTGCGGTCATTCATGGAACACACTGGTAGTGTTGTGTCATTACAGCTCACTGTCAACAATGAATTTCTCATCACAGGTTTATTTTCGTCCAAGTTTTCCATCTTAGATGTTTTTTCCTCCAGTATGCTTACTTTTCATCTTCTTCTTCTTAAAGGTGTCCTTCGCTTTCCAGTATATTCTTCTGGAGTGGGTTCCTATTTCTTTCTAGAAATGACATCTTTTCAGAGCTGACATAGTTTTTCTTCTTCCTAGGTTAGGCAAGAATTGACAAAGTGTTCACGATTGCTTCAAAGAGAAAAGTTCTTTTATAATAAAGGATTCTAAAAATGAATAAAATGCTTTTGAGCTGTTTACTTTCATCTGCTCGATTTTAACAGTCGGGGAATCATCACATAGTTCGAAGTTCTATTCTGGGAAAACAAAATCTGAAAGCAAGCCAGAACTCATTCCAATTACATCAGAAACGTTTCCGGAACTCTCTTACGTTAACAATTTTTAAGGATCTGGTGATTTCATCGTACAAATGTGGAGTTTGGAAACGGGTTGTTGTATATCACGAATGGGAGGTCTGATGGCTCCTGTTAGTTGCATTTCATTAACATCGTGAGTCCATCCATCAGTCTATGAGGTTTTTCCAGGTCGACTATTTAATAATGCTCGTTCTTAAGAAATGATGCGTTCGTTGTGGTCGCTTGTGAGGATGAAACGCTGCGGGTATTCTCGACAGTAGCTGGTCATGAACTTCATGAACTAATAGGCCACGAAGGGCGGGTGAGCTTAAAGTATCGGATCTGGTTGTTCTAGTTGTTAAAAAAAATGTTATACATTGCTCGGTCATTGTCATACTTAGGTCACTATTTAAAAAAAAAAAAAGTAGAAAAGTTAAACTAAGTCTCTGCATGGCTTCTGAACTTTAGCAAAAAGTATTTTATCTTGCTTACATTGGTAAAGGATAAAGCTTTCAGTCCCTTAGGGAAGGTCCATGCTTTCAACTTCATTAACCACCGCTGAAGTAATTTAATACATATTTAGCCCATTCAATGAATTATGGAGGTCTATCGATCTGTCGAATCAGTATTTCTATCCGCACAAGCAACCTGTGGGTCAATTTTCCGACTCTGAGAGAGTGGAGGGCTTGTTTTTTCCTATGTGTTGGGCAAAACCAAAGACCAAATTTGTGTTGCAAGACGCCTCTAACCATTGCTCTGCATGCCTCTTCTTTGACTGCACACTGAGCAACCGCGGTGCGGCCAGCTTTCTTTCTTCGCTTTTTGGTTGTCGCTTGTTTTCTATGACATGGTCGTTTTAGTTATTTTCCAGGAATTTTCCAATGAACAAAAACAAAATGCTTGAAATATTCCTGTACGAGTCTCGCTTCCAAATACTGGTAGCTTTTTCTCTCAGGTCAATGCGTTGGCTTGTGCTCAAGATGACTGCCAACTGTTTGCCGCTACCAAGACGAAAATCTACTGCTACGATATACATAATGGCAAAATCGTCGATGTTCTAGATTGTCTACTACCATTTGCTGTTTACAACATCAAGGTTTTACCTTTTATTCTTTATTATGTGTTTTTCTGTACTGCGGCCAAAATACGAGTGTAGCACGTAGTTGTTTAAAAAGGTTCTAAGTAAATGTAAAGTGCATAGGATATACGTCAATGTCTACTCTAAGGGGAACTACCTGTTGGTGAACATGTCTTCAGAACTAACGCGGATTTGTTGCTTTTGTGTTGTCAGGTAACAAATGCCAGCGCCTTACGAATACTATTTTAAGCTATAGACAGCACTAATGTCATTAAAAAACTATATCTTTCGACTGTTCTGTTGCAAGGAAAAATCTCTGTGGAGCTGAAAGCTATTGCCTGCTTGTCTGTGTCTAAAGTAAACAAGATTTTACTCTTAATTGATAGGAAAGATCAGTGAATGACAACTTGGATACTTCCTTGGATCGTTGGATGCCCCGTATTCACTGGTTGTGCAGGCGCCAGCTAAATTTACACTTCTTGGTTTAGCCAGTGGTTCCCTAGAGTTCTGAGGTCAGCCTAGCCGATGCCTTCCTCAGGTTGTCGCCACCACAGGTATTGGCAGCCCTTGTGGATCAAAGGGAGATTCGCCACCATGGGACTAGTTTGATACCAGCAAGGTGGTGATTTCTGGTATTGGCTTATTTTTAGCTAGAATTTCAAATGTAAGCATCAGACTCCTCAGGTTGGAAAACCCTGCTAGGGGATGAATTCTCCGCTGTACATTGTAGTCCGACACCTCGGAAGACCTCACAGCCACGATAAGGTGGTGAACTGTTCAAAGGAACGACAACATTATCATCATATTTTCCATTCAGGCTAGTGGATCCCTAAAAACAGACCAAACTATGTATATGCTCATACATTGTCATTTACGCCGAAATAAATGCACGTGATCCAGTTAAGCCCTTTGAAGCTTGAAGATTTGCATAGACGTTGATTGTAACCGAAAATAAACCAACGAGTAGGTAAGCTTTATGAGAACAGGTTTATGTATTTATCAACGAACTCGTCCCAAGAGGGAATTTTAACATATAGTGTTTCCTAGACTTAGTAGATAAGGTAACTTTATGAGTTTATGGTTCACTTGATTCATTGTTTACGTTCTGTTGCAGATTTCTTCCGATAACTATTTTCTGTTCTCCGGATGTGGTCCTCGTGTAGACATATGGAATATTCAGCAACGTAATCACGACGCTCCTGATGCTGCTAATCATATGGAATTCGTTACTGCCATTGCACTTAGCAGTGATAACAAGGTGAGCGTTCACAAGCGCCCAATGCACTTGACCTTTTTTTGTTCGATATGGTACAATAACCGATGGCACTGATGTCGAGTATTAGGTTGTGACATATGAAATGTTCGTTATTTAATGTAGACTTTAAATATCCATAACCTTTTTCGCACTAGATTTTGCTAATCGAAATAAACACCATTAGAATCAGCACATTTTTTCCAACAAGAAGCAAGTTTATTTGTTCCAGTTGTATAAAATGCTGGAGTTCTGGAAGCGATAAATTCGTTGAAGGCATTTTTTTGCGTTATCGTGTTTGATGAAGCATTTCTTGCGCAGGAAATTGTCGAAGTGCTTGAAGAAGTTACAGTCGCTAGGCGAGAGGTCTCATGAGTATGGCGGACGAGGCAAAATTTCGTAGCCCAACTCCTTCAACTTCTGCAACGTGAGGCCGGGCGTTGTCGTGGAGAAGGATTGGTCCATTTTTATTGACTAATACCGGTCGTTGTTGTTGAAGTTTACGGTGCATTTCGTCGATGCTGGCAATACTTCTCTGGCGTAAACGTTTCGCCGGTGAATCTCAGCGCGGCTGCAGACCACTAAGCAGTCACCATAATCTTCTTTGGTGAAATTTTGACTTTGGTAAGTGCTGTGGAGCCCACTGGCAATCCAGCCACTGAGCTGAACGTTGCGGGCAGTCGTACAGAATCACTTCTCGTCGCATGTCACAATTTGATCAAGAAAAGGTCGTTTTTTTTACGCAGAGTAGAACCAGACGACACTTCAAAACGAGTCTTTCCTATGCGATTCAGGTGACTGGAAATGGCCGCTGTGCTTACGCCAAGCTGTTCTGCAAGCTGTCAAACAGTAGTTGTTCGCGTCTTTGCTTCCACTAGTGCCTTCAATTCGTCGTCGACAAGTTCATCGGGACGTCCATGGTCTTCCTTAAACTTGAGATCGAAATTTCCGAAACGGTGTTCGCACTTTTAACCTTTTTATTTACTACCTATTCTATTTAATGGCAGGGCATGTTGCGAAACATAACTTCCATGATGCCAGGACGTGCCCTTCAAATATATGAGAGATATTTCGACTTGAAATCCAAAGGAACATCAATAGATAGCAAGGCACGGATAGATTGGGCTCGTAATGAGATTTGATGACAAATCGATGAGATGAAAGGCAGGGTGAATTTAAAGGGAATAAAAGTATCATTTATGGTGGCAACCTAAAAGAGACGCATGAACGTATTTCTGCTTACGTCAAACAGCTAATATTCGCCGTTAAAAACGTTTTATTGGATACGGAATGACGCTTTCGGACGTCACCGTGCTTAAAACAAATCACCTCAATGAACGGCGACTGTGTGGGAACGAAGAAAAAGGTGGAAATGTGGTAGGTGGCCACTGAGAAAGTGTACACGTGAACCATCTAAAACAAAAGAACGAGACTTCCGACTTTCCCTCCATTGCGCCCGTGAATACTAACTCTACTAATGCTATTAATACTACTAGTATGACTAACACTGCCCTTCCTTCGACATTGAACCCAGTTAAGCTGTAGCTGTAGTTGAATTCACAGTATTTATGAGAGACAAGCGAAACGAAGGACCCGCATGGTGTGGTGGTGAACTCGTTAGCCACCGGAAAGGGTAATAGAGCGTTCGTTACCCACCGCAGACACCTGCGGTCCGGAGTTTTGCAAATATCTCAGCAATACCGTGGTTGTATTTCGCTTAATACTGTGCCGTAAAAATTATAGTAGGCAGAAAATAAAAAGTAAACATTGTGAATTCAATTACCCTTCCATTGCCAGTTTAGCGATAACCCATATTTTTTGATTATTTTATTTTCACCGTTTTATTTACTGCCTACTCTTTTTAATGGCAGGGTATATTGCAAAATATAACTTCAATGATGCTGAGATTTTTGCAAAACTGCGGACTGCAGGTACCTGCGGTGGGGAACGAATGCGCTATTGCCCTTTCTGGGGATAACGCGTTGACCACCACACCATGCGGGTTCTTCGTTTCGCCTATCTCTCAGCTATCTCAGCATCATAGAAGCTATATGTTCGCACTGTTGATTCACCAATACTACTTTCACTCCAAACTTGATGATATTGAGAGCTCCTGCTGCTCCATACTCTTCCACTTGTAGAAAAAATGGACACGAATATCGCGTTGATTCACAAATCCTAAAATCTTGAGAAAAGCGAATACTAGGCATACAAAGGGCATATTTTATGCTTAAAAATTTTAGATTAAACATAAATAAAAAAATTTTTATTTAAAAAGTTACGCGGAGAATTAAAACAATGAAATCGGACATTTCATATGTACCCACCTAATACAATGGAATGCATACAAAACTGGGTCCTGTGCAATGTTAATCTACAGTAAAGCGTCGGATTCTGCCCAGCCCACTGCTTAGTTTCATGAAAAGATGTCTCATCGAGCGTCCTCTTCTTATTTTTACCGAACTAGGAGAACAAAATTTAGTCAGCTCTATCAATCGGACCTGTTTTGGTGACGATATTGACATCTCTGCTAGAACAGGGCAATACTGGAACCTGATCAATGAGATCATTCTATAATTTTGTAGTCGGCGATGGCTTTTATCTCAGTTAGTGTTTTTTAGCACTTTAAAATAAGCAAGACAGAATCTCAAACGTAATACAAGGACAATTTCCTTCTCTATGCAGTCTTATTTGTTCCCAGGAAAACAGGCCTAATCTTAAGGTAGCGGCTTGTGGTACATATAATGGTATAGTGGCTATATGGGATCTAGACGTCTGTCAGTGCTTATCAACGGTAAGGTGCAATATCGTTCCTCGTTTGTTTTGTGTCTTACTACTTCTTCCGTATCTACAAAATAAGCTCAGAATTCCAGGTTCCTCAATGTAAAGGTGTTCACGTGTCATGTTTGGTGTTCTCTCCTAATCAAGCTTTTCTTCTTAGCGGCAATGCCGTTGGCAGCATTAGCGTTTTCGAATGCTCCTCAGGCACTTTATACCAAACATTTAACGTAGGTATTCTGAAAATATCGTATTCTCTGACAATTCTGTCGTCTACTTGACAGAAAACGATAGATAAACGCTGCAGTCTATGAAATTGCCCGATGATCGGGTTCTTCTGAATTCCATTATCAATTATGATGGCGATGTAATTCCCACCGTTCCAAAGGGCTAACCGGATGTAGTATAAATGGGTCACAGTACGTGAGAACCGCTGAGCCGCTGGTATTCTGGATGCTCGGCGAACTTTCGACGGTTTGTCTTGAGTGGGCGAGGTTTCCTTCCTTTTCCGAATCAACAACCGTTAAAATTTGCGATTGTGTTGCTGCGACTTCATACTACTTTTATGCCTTTAGGTAAATAGGTTTCTTTTAGTCCTTTAAAACTCGTAATGTTTACCAACATTATTTTTTGCCAAAAAAACTCACTTTAAGATTCAGTGAGAAGCTCCTCAATAGCAAAGTTTTATAACGGATTGATTCCGTTCAAAGTTTTGAGTGCCTAGCATGACGCAATTTTAGAGATCTCTTCAAACCTATTCAAGGATTAAGCAAAATCTGCCAGAAATGGAAAGAAATAAAACAGAAAAGAACAGAGAAGACTGCACCGTACTTTTTAGTTCCACTCATCGGAAGTGGTCTCTATTTATCCGTTGGAGGATTTTCGAGTTCTGAGTTGTGAAAAAGAAGGGAAGCTCTGTCAGTGGGAAGTTTTCGACAACGAAGAGGGCGTGGTGAGTTGATGAGTTCGGCCCCATCAGGACAACTCTCGCTAATTTTAGCGCATGCTTAACACGACATTAAAGAGAATCAAGTTCTAAAGAAAAGTAAAGGAATAATTGAAGCGATCCTATGAAAACTGAAAATGAGATTATCATTCATCGAATGCGCCATGGTTTTGGTTTTCTTTTTCTTGTCTTCCTAACCAAGCATTCACAAATTCTACAAGCAATCTCTCTCTAGCTTAGCCGATCATCACAAATTTGAAATTGCACAGTTCTTCTAATATTTTTTTGCTGTAAGTTGTTTATCAACACTGACTAAAATTGAGCAGGAAGAACATATGGAATCCATCTAGCAAAGATTAAGACCCATCAGTTAACAATGTCGTCTACTAAATTTATTTGCATTCTTTTATCTTGCTTTTACTCTTTCTTTTACAGTTGTATTTGATGGTTGACTTTTTTATCAGGTCGTTTTACAGGTGATGATGTCTCAAGGTGTGGTACCGCCGATTTTTGCTCCTCCCAGTGGTAAGCTCGTGGTTGCACACAGTTCAAAAAACTCGAAAGAGTAAGTAATATGTCAATATTTCTGTGAAGAACTTTAAATTCTTTTGAAATATTTAATTTCATTAATCGAGTTTAAAGTGTCAAACTAGTTTTGGCTGCTAACCATCAATGTCATTTGGCATGGTGCATTGTAATAGGGCAGTACTTCCATTAAAGAGGTCCACTGTTCGATCCCGCAAACTGTTTGTGCCTCATAAGATTTATACCTTTCGTGCTAACAAATGCATTTACTTGGTACTTGAACACTTGAATAGCCCGCCCTCACTGGTTGTGCAGACCCCAGCGTAACTTCCATTTTTCGGAGATTTACTGGTTGAGCCATCGTGGTTGCCTGGATTCCCGAGGTCAGCCTGGCCAAAGTTTTCCCCAGGTCTTCACCGCCACAGGCAGTGGCAGCTCTTGTGGACCAGACGGAGATTTACCACCATAAGACTTTAATACCAGGGCGGTGGTGGATCCTGGTATTGGTTTACCCTTAGCTAGGCTTCTTGTTGGAAGCGCTGAGCTCCTTCTCAGCTTGAGAGACCCTGCCAGTGGTATGAATCCCCCGCTGTACATCGCAGTCCTACACCGAGAAACACCTCGCAGGCACGGTGAGGCTGTGAACCGTTGGAAGGTAATATGTGTATACTATCGAAAAGTCTATAAACCTTTTTTTAAAACTCTTTACTACGTAAACCTCGATAACGATGTTCCACTGAATACATTTGTTGCGCTGGGAATGGAACCATTATATCCTAGGATAATCTTGGCAAGGGATTTTCTCATGATAACTTTGTAGAAGGCCTCATCTTTCCGAAGGTCTTCTGCAAGTATTTGCACAGTCCACTGAATTTTATGGATTATTGGCTTGTCAAAATAACCTATGCTTATGGCATAACTCGCGTTGACGATGTCAATCCTACGCGAATGTCTCGTACTCCAAGGAACAGTCTTTTCCTAGTGTCATAAGAGGGGTGTTGAATGGGATGATGTCTTCACATGAGAGGGATGTTTCGGAGATTACTATAAGCTCGTGAGATATGAGTAAATATTTTCATCTTCATTTTCATTCTAAATGCTGGTATGCATGTTATTAACATTTCTTTATCAGACTGAAAGTATGGACTCTTGGAGAGGAGGGACCGGTGCTGAGAAGCACACTATCTCATAATGAGACAATTACCTGCTTCAGTGCGACAATGCTCGGTTCTCTCGTCGTCACTGGTTTGTATTAAGAGTATTTCTTTTTTTAAGTTGAAAACGATTTTCGCGTTTGGATTTCGTTTCTTTCATTTGAGTGTAGAGAAATCCAGCATTTTTTTAAAGGTTCACGCGATCAGTCATGCAAACTGTGGCAGATAGACACCGGATATCTTACACAGGTAGAATTACCGTTTTGAATGTATGGACGGATGACACATCGTATTTTCAATAATTCTTCAATAGGTCTTGGTTGGACACGAAGATACAGTAACGTGTGTGGCGTTAGCTGAAGATGAACGGATCGCGTTCTCTGGAGCAGCGGATAAAAAGGTTAGGAAATTGTTTTTATATTTTCTGATATTTTCTAATTAGATCTCATAAAAATGAATTTAAAAAAATCAGAGATTAGTTTTTTAAGTCATTAGAAAAGTAGTGCAGTCGCAGTATTGCCGTTTATCACGAGCACGGTGGTGGTTCCATCGGTACCTGGCCAGCTGCTGAGCTTAGCATTCATTGGTGTGGATTTCTCAAACTTATATCGTTAGAGCTAACAGTAATTGGAATACATATTCAGTTTTTGTACCCATGTTTCGGCTGCGGTAATCTAGATCAAGCGTTTGGAATCCTGAAGTCACAAAATCATACCATAATCCGGAATATCAGTTCTAGGTTATCGTATGGGATGTATACACTGGTGACATTTCACATCTGCTAGTATGTTTAGCGCCACTTAACGCCGTCTCTCTTTCGTCCGATGCATCAGTGGCATTTTCTGGTCGGAAATATTCTTATGTTTTCAGCCATCTTTCTTTTCTGAAATTTTTTTAAACTCATATTTTTCCTTTTTTCAAAAGTTCTTTGACCATTTAATGTTTCAGCTAGTGAAAATGGTTGGTTGGAAGCGTGGTCAACAGAGAAAGGAACTCTATTGTCATCATTCAACGCGCATCGACCGATTTGTAAAGTGATGAATTCTGTCGATGCGAACAGGTGGTAGTAGATAATAGTGACAATCTATAATTTCAATACATATGTGAGACATAAATCCTGACCAACGATATTCAGTTAAAAATTTTTGTAATGTTTTTGTGTGTTTACTTAAATTCCTGGGCGGAAGTGTGCAAACGAAATAATTCGCCTGATAGATCGTCTTCGAACAGTCGATGAACTAATCGCAGGAATTGCTACTGCCTTTAAAGATTCTTATTTGTAAGCCAAGAGACCTTCGTCTGCTTCAGAGGGTTCAATCATGGCCTGTGATAAACGTCAGAGGATGAATTAACAAAGCTATCTCAGAATTTTGGCAAAAATCACAATCACCCTACAATGTCAGTGTGAGAACTGAAATTTTCTAAGCCATGGACATACCCACTCACGAATTCGGATTGGTGAGAGATGTAGTAAAGCAAGACTAATCGAAGTGTTTCGAACAGCTCGACATTACCAGGCCATTCAAGTATTTGAGTAAGTAAAAGTGGAAACGCTGTGTGATTTTTGGTGCGGCTTTCTGCTTTAACGCTAGTTATTGACCAATTATTTTAAATGACACGGATGTTTTCTGAACAGTTTTACCTGCATCTTCTGGACAGTTGAACATTCAATAGTTTTCTGTATGATTGAGCTGACACGAGTTTGATATAAAAACTTTCCTTCGGTTAACGTTCCGGCGCCTTCTGCTTCTTCAGAGCCGCATTGATCTGAGTTGATGGTCCCAAGCTGGTCGTTGTTGCGATGTGGGTGTTCGCTGTTATATCGAGTTGAATTCAGTGAAGAGAGAATCGCTAGAATGGAGAACTTCATTCAGCAGTGCCGTTTTATACCGCACGGATGTTGGTGGATTCCCCTTCCAATATGGATCTGCTTTTTGGCGGACAATTCTTCTTGTAGCAGCTAGCATGTGATTTGCAGTAGAAAGTTCATTTTTAAGATAGTGCGACATTTCTTGGAAAGAACGCTCTCCTCAATTATTTATTTGACAAGGACATGTCGAGGAAATCAGTTTTGCTTAACTGCTACTACAAGAAATTTTGATTCCATTGTGGAAGGCAGACGCAAGAAAAAGGAACAAATACGACGAAGGCTTATACTTCAACTAGCACCAAAAACGGAAAAGTAGGGAATACGTACTATGAGAATCCGAAAAGGACGAAATTTTTTGCAACGTGTCATAGGTGATCAGGGACGGATAGCGTAGTGGTAGTGATGTCCATCATCACGAGCATGGTGCTGGTTCGATTCCGCTCTAGGCCAACCGGGCCTCTCATCTCTCCGGGGTCGGGAAATTGGTACCAGACTTGTCTGGGAAAAAAATCACTCTCTCCAATCCGATTGGGACTCTCCAACCCAGCTATCTCAGGGCTCCAGGGAGATTGCTCGATCAGCATTCTACAACACTCGATATGAAATGAAAGTCCTCAACCAGTAACCGAAACCACACGTAATTTTGGAAGATCTTCGTAGACAATTGATGTGAGAAATGCTTGGATCCGCACGGTAGACGTGAAGACGAGTCAAATAAGATGAAATAACTCTAATGATGCTGAGATATTGGCAAAACTCCGGACCGTAGGTGTCTGCGGTGGGGAACGAATGCACTATTACCCCTTCCGTGGGCTAACGTGTTCACCACCACACCATGTGCGCCCTTCGTTTCGCTTTTCTGTTAGCCAATTTTCTATCTACCAGTGTTATCAGCAATTTTCATCTCAACACCATTGTGGTTGTATTCCACAAAATACCCTGCCTTGATAAATTGTAGTAGACAGTAAACAAAAAGGTTAATATGAATGTGTCGTTTTCTTGTTCAGCAATGGCGAGGTTTTTGAACCGCATACATTTACTTCCATAAAAAGCACAATACAATACAACGCTAGCTGACGTTTCGGCAGTATCGCCTTCTTCAGAGCCTGGTGGGGTATACTGATATACAATCTACTAGGCCAAACGCTTCAATGACACAAAAAGACGAAGAACTCTTTGGTAATTACATGATCAACAACTTCTCGAAAAAAAGGTTAATACTGTGATTTTGACTACGACTTCAGCTTAACTGGGTTCAATGCCGATTTGTGCTTCCCAGAATAATCTCGTTGACGGGTGATCGCTAATGGCACTGTTCGATAGAACTAGCTGAGAGACAGGCGAAACGAAGCACCACCATTGTTTGGTAGTGAACGAGTTAGCCTCTGAATAGGGTAATAGCTTGTTCGACCCCCACTACAGATATTTGAGGCCCGGAATTTTGCAAATATCACAGCATGATTGTGCTAGTTATATGTTTTAAAATTCTCATTGTTTACAATGTTGATAGCAGCATTTGTTCATTGGGACGGTTCACTGACGACGGGCACTAGGATACACTATGTTGCAGATTGCTGGTGCAGTTGTCTTCTTGCGCGCAACTGCCAATTTTATGTTTTCATAATTCGCCGGCCAATTCCAATCCACACATTCAACGTAAATACAGTGTACGGTCGCACTCCGTTATCAGTTTAGGAAATGACCACACAACAGGAGGTAAGCTGACGAATGTTATGAATTTATAGGGGTGAGGGCGAAATGAAGATAATGCGCCTGGTATCGATCAATCCCCTAAGGATGTGTCTAGCACATGACTCACTTAGGCATCGTAGATGTTATTGAATTCATGCATTGCCTATTCAGTGACTTTCTATAGTCTACTAATGCTTCAAATCAGTATTTCTATCCTCCTAGACAAGTCTGTGTCAATTCGCTGACTCAGGACAGACGATAGGTTTCGTTTACCCATGGAGTGGAATCGGACCAATGAGCAGATATGTATTTCAGATCCCTTCTGGCTACAGTACAAGTAGCTCTGTACACCTGGAATAGTACTAATATAGATTCATTACTTTTGTGTGGAGATACAAGGATTAGATCTTCCATATATCACAACATTAGCAAGGAAAATAATTACAGGTGTGAGTGTTGAGACGAAAGCTCGCGACACTACAGCTTCTTCACTACAACTTGGCAATGGCCAACCTATTCGCTCAAAACCTGCACAGCCACTGCCGATCTACGACAAACTCGACAAGACACAAACCGGAACCGTCACAAGTGGTGTGGTCGAAAAGGTGGGCGACGCTAATCATCTCTTTCTTAAGACGTTGCTGTATCGTTGGTAATAATAAGTTGTGAACAACTTTACTTCTTTCTTCTTTTGCCGATTGCTCAGATTTCCATTTTTCTCAAAAAGGTGCACTCTTGTAAGCTTGGTAAGCTGCTGTACAACTTCGGATCTAAGCACATTTCCACATTTTCACTTCGCTAACACCTTTTGTTGGCATCTGACAGCCTCAACTTATTAAAAAAAATTTTCTCCTTTAGGTAAAGGATAATATATGTATTAACACTTACACGACGATATGACCTCTATAGGTGTCATACGATGCGAAATTAATGCCCGATTTCAACTTTGAGCGAACAAAGCCTAGGCCATAATGAGGTTTACTGGTTTAATGTCGAAAACCACTAGAATCTATAAACCTTGCCAATCAGACACAAACTTTCTAACTCTACCATGACGAAACTGTGATTTTGTAAAGGGCACAAAGAGACTTTTTGACGTCAAGAGTCAAATTTTGAACATAATCATAGCTGAGCAAGAAGGTTTTCATCCAGAATAACACGGTTGTTCCCCAGTATGTTGATGGTTTCGCCTACCGCACTTGCGCTGGGTGTTTTTCAGCTTTAAATATCGTTTTCAGATTTCTTAATATCCATGTCCTAAATAAGAAAAGAAATAGGGCACAAAAATCACATTTAGGATTAAAGCGATAGAGCAAAACTTTTAACACCCCCACTCCCCCGTTAGCGCTAAATTCGAAACGTCGAAAAAACACCTTCAATGAAAAAGGATTAATATAATTTCAGCTATCTGTTCAAGGATTTCTTTCTTTAGTCAAAAAGTTGGTAACTTCATCTTTTATTAGAAAGAAGCACGAATCGTTAACTATGATTTAATGTATAAGCGACTCCAACGGCTAACTGCATATCGGATTCACTAAAAATTCCGCCTTATTTCTCACGCGCCTTGTGTGTTGAAATCAATGCATGAGGTCGTGTTTGTGTTAGGAGCGCTCTATAAGTAGACATTTTGGGTTTTTTGTATTGATGGCAGAAAAGCTAACTGATTACTCGAACTAATTTTGACGGATTCTTTTCAGGATCGTTCGACATCATTAACGCTTGTGGTTCCGGCGGTACAAAAGTCCCATCTATGTAGAATACTCTGAGCCATGGAAACGGATCGATGACGATTTAATAAACATATTTATTATATTGGTCAACTTTTTATCTACTTCCTATTATTTCGTTCACGGAAGGGTATTATGCGACATACAACCTCAATGACGCTTAGATTTTTGCAAAACTTGGACGCTAGACCAGATTCGAACCAGCGATTAGCATTTCCTGAGGCTCACATGTAACCCACTCCAGAGGCCCTTCTTCTGCCTTTCTCTCAACCTGTTTTTTTACACCAATAGCGCGAAAGCTTTGGAAATATTTTAGCATCGTTACGGTTGTATCTTACTTTTATTATAGATCTACGTTGACCTTGAAGAAGCAGACAATTTCCACACATAGAGATAGTCAACTATTCAGCTAGTTCTTTCTTACAAAGTTGAAGAAGCGTGCGGAAACAATGAGAAATGATCAGATTTCACCTCCATTTCTTCAACGAATATTCCTATTTCTATCATTTCTTGCTTTATCATGAATTCTTATTGAGAACGAGAACCGATTCTACCATTTCGTTTCAAGCACTCGAAACAGCCAAATTAAATTTTGAAGTTGGGTCTGTTACCTTGCTTTGATGTTGTTCAAAGTTCCCATGCACAACATAGAAATTATACATTCACAATATATGAGCCATCTGTGTGACTCAAACATTGCGATTTGGCTTATTTTGAATTATATTTATTAGGATAAAAGCAATTGGAATCTGTAGTTGCTTATTGAGAAGACACAAGTTTCCCTTTTCTAGCTCTATGTGATTTTGACTTTTTTTGTTTTAACGTTCCGCTATTTTTCTTAGAGGTTTTTTTCCTACTTACTTGGGTACTTGGGTGGCCCGTCCTCTCCGGTTGTTCCGGCCGCAGCATATTCTCCGTTATTTCGGAATTTTCCTGATTTATCTATTGTGGTTCCCTGGTGTCCCGAGGTCAGTCTAGCCAAAATCTGCATCCTGGTATTGGTTTTTATAGTTTTTTTTTCCAGTTTAAAACAAAGAATCGATTCGGTCACAAAAATTCAGCCCTGCAGACCACAGTGGTGTTTCCGAAGTTATCTTTAATTCACGCGGTTGCCGTGCTCGTGTTGAAAATTTCAAGTTTTTCTTGAGAATTAAACATTTAAACAGGTTCAGAATAAGGGTGATCCAAAAAGATATATATGTAGACATTCTCAGAACGATAGAGCGAAGTACTTCTTATGAGTTCTTGGAGTCGCAGGTCTTCACGTATTCGAATTCTTGAAAAACCATCGTCAGCTGCTTAAAAAACCAGCATTCTCAAAGGCTTCCAGTCTGTTTGTTATCCATTTTAGCATTTTTCTTATTCTCTGATTCCTTTACTTCGCTGGGTGGAGGACACTTACTGCTTATGCAACGATTTGTTTCTCACGCAACGCGTACCATTCTTGTTTACCGCGGTGTCGCTTGATTGTGTGGATTATGAATCTTCTCCTCATCATCATTCCAATGATTTCGAAACTAGTTAAAGTCCAAAGAAGAAAAGTAACGGTACTTCGTCACATTTCCGTCTTATCTATAAATTTTTTAAGACGATCGATGAAATTTTTGATTGGTTGCTTGTGGTTAAAAACCTTCGGTGCTGCACTTCATTCGACAATAAGTGGATGCGAAGATCCAAATCGCGAGAACTAACAGCTATCGACAATCAACTAAAATGACGCCACCTTTCAAGAAGGCGATATTGCCGAAAATTTGGTCTCAGGAAAATTTTGGAGGGGTAGATCATTTAATAACATCTGCAGCGTTCTGGTTCGATCCGTTCTCGAGCCAATTAGGCCTCCTCTGAGGTTGTGAACTTGAAACATGATTTGTATTCGAGGTTTGTCTAATGCACAAGAGCGGCATTCCAAAACTCCAGTGAGAATGGACTCGACCAGCAATCAATAGCGTTCATGAAGATGATGAAAAGCCCTTAAACAGGGGCCTAACCACAAAACAAATCGGAAGAACTTGGTGGATGATGCATGCTAAAGAATGTATGGGACGAATGGAGTACACAATATATGATGCCAGATCTCGCAAATTTTGGAACTTACTCATGCAAACGCATAAATAAACCCAGAAGTTTTTATTTTTCCTGCAAAAGGCGGAACACTACATGTCGTCGACCAACCTTTGGCTTGTTAGCTGCAGAGACCTAATTTTCAACCATACATTCACGATTGGCACACCCAGCACTGGTACACAAGCTACTTCTAGAAATATTTCGTTGTTACCTTTATCACCATGGGAGCGTGTGGCGCGTGGCCGAAGGCGCCCTGCAACACACACTTGTAATAGCTCCGCACCCATGGTCCACCAAGCCTTCCATCCATCCGGGGTCGGCGAACTGCTACCAAGCTTGTTTAAGAGAATAGCAGCACAGGCTCGATACATCAGTAGGCCACTGCGTCATTGTAAAGGCCAGATATGCATTCAGTCACCTCCAACGATTGTTAATGAAGTCTAATGCATGACGCATCCCTCAGAAATTGATCAACGCCAAGAGCTTTGTCTTTTTTATCCTTTTACTTTTATCTCCTATATAGCCGATTAATCTGTTACCTGTCGAATAACTCAAACAAGAACCGTAGAAGAACCAATACCCTCCCCGTTCACTGGCTTCATCACGCTGTAGAGCGCCACCATGAGCTCCGCACATGATGTAATCGACACGACGAGTATCACATTTCGAGAGAAGTATATTTATTTTTTTACTGTTTCCGATGAAAAGGCGCTAATAAGTTTCTAGCCAACTATGCGAATTCCACTAGCCGTTATACCACTATTGATCCATAATTCTTTCTACGAATTTCTACGGATTCTTGCGAGTGGGATTAATCGTATTCTCAGTGCAGAAGTCAGAATATGAAGCAACTGTTTATTAGAGAAAATTGAACACTTGACACGAATGTGTCTACCCGTATGTAGAAATGTGGAGAACGATTTAAACACGAGACGAAAATAAAACCCATGCGTGAGAAGCGGTCTACTAGAAAGTAAGGCAGATAAACTCGTTGTAATAGAACATAATATCCGTTAATGGGCTGGAATTACTAATATCATGCGAAAAAACAGGAGCTACACGCGAGGACAGACTCGCGGTTATTGATTGAATAAAAGAAAGTGTCACTGTGAAAGGTGTTATACACGTTGGACGTTTAATGAGATTAACACCACCAATGAACGACACGTGATAAAGCAAGCGAAGCTAGGAATCACAGAACTAGTCGCTCACGAGAGCAATGGTACCCAAAGAGGATCATTAGGTCAACATTTTAACGGAACATTAAGCAACCGTCGATAAGCCTGACCTCTGCTACGGTTATTTCAACTTTGACAGCTTACTGATCATCACCGAACCACGCCTTCTTGTCCAGTACCGTCAATCGGCCGTCACCCATTTGCATAGCTACTCCTCCTTTAGTCCACTCGCTACGTCCTACTCCACGAACTTTTCGCAGAAGGCGTCCGACAGCAGCGTCGGCGCGTTCCTGTGAACATTCTTCCAATTTCAATTTCACCTCACGTGATGAATCTCTGAAAAGATATCAGTTCAGTCGATGAAATAGCAGTACCGTCAGCAGAAGAAATTTGAATACGGTTTAAGATAGATTTTCAACTCGCAGTGTCGTAATTACTATTAAAAATTTCACAGTGTTTACTAAAAAAAATGGAGCAATTTTGAAGTTCGTTTCAAAATTAAGGCTATTTTCTCACCAATTATTGTAGACTTTTTGAAGTTGCTCGATCTTAGCACATTCAGTTGACTTTTGAAGCAAACTTATCCACATTTCATAGTTACAAATGGTATTTCATTTCTCTGCGTGCAGTTGGCTACAGTTTATTATCGGCCCAGTAGAGGCACGTGTGGCGCAGTGGTCGGAAGCGCTTTGCAACACAAGTGGAATCGATTCCCTCGCCCCGATCGTTGGCCCACAAAGCTCTCCATCCCTCCGGAGTCGGCAAATTGGTACCAGACTTGCCTGGGAGGATAGAAGCAGTGGCTCGACACATCGGTGGGCCACCGCGAATCATTCTAAAGGGCAGATATGCATTCAATCACTTCTAAACGATGGTCAATGAAGTCGAATGCATGGCGGATTCCTAAAGGATTGATGTACGCCGAGTGTCTTATCCTTTCAGCGGCCCAGTCGCAAATGATTTTACTCGGTTGTCTGTATTTCGACGGATTCACATCACAGTCAAAGTAACGAGCAATTTTAGTGGTGCATGAAGTTAGCAAGATATGAAGCATACTTACCTAGCAAGCTGAATCCAGTAACTGATCACCTTGGTGGTGTCCGTGACCGTTCCGCGACTGATATGGATCACTTCGAGTACACCAGTAGCAGGCAACGATGACATCATTCGTAAAATTGCTGCACGTTCGGAGGCATCGTGGATTGAGAATGTTGAATTCACCTAGACTTATATTACCTAAATATTTGTCCACACATTCAAATATCACTATGGAAAAAATAAACATAATATCAAAATTATTACTACAGAATTTCTAATTAACGTCTTTGTTTGCTTCCTTGTTATTTAGTACACATAGAAAAGCTTGGATCTCTGGAACTTGCCTCCCAACAGCTTACCGCCCCATCGTGGCTGGGAGGTGTTCCTGGGTGTCGAACTGTGATCTACAGCAGAGGAATTCATCCTCCTGGCAGGGTCTCCCAGGCTGAGAATGAGTTCAGCGTTTTCCATCAAGAAGCCTAGCTAAGAGTAAACCAATACCAGGATCCACCACCGTCCTGGTATTAAAGTCGCATGGTGACAAATCTCCCTCTGATCCACAAGAGCTGCGACTGCCTGTAGTGGTGAAGACCTAGGGAAGACTTTGGCCAGGCTGAGTTCAGGAATCCAGGCAACCACAATGGCTCAACCAGTAAATCTCCGAAAAATGGAGGTTATGCTGAGGCCCGCGCAACCAGTGAGGACGGGCCGTTGAAGTGTTAAAGTATCAAGTAAGAAGAGCTTGGGCACAACGTTGAATAGAAGCAGCCTTGGCAGACGTTTATACACTATGAAAAAGTGTCAGTCATATTTTACCAGCTATTTATGTAACCCTACCTGTATTAGAAGGCTATTAACGGTTCCCAACATCGCGCTTGCCTCCTTGTGATCAAAACTTGATGGCGTTATCAACTCTCCAACCACAGCCAGCTCTTCTAAACGTGCCCCATTCGTCATTCGAAACAGATCCTTCGGTTGTAAACCATCTATGCCAGTCAGAATCAAGGATCTGAATGAGGGAGAATCGTGCACAGGAATTATTGTTAGGTAGCAGAGATGATTTCTAATCGAACAGAGAAGGTACAAAAGAGTTTGACTCTAAATGGGTGACAGTGCAATATTCCCTAGGAGAGCGGTGTTTCCTAAACGTATTCAGCCTCATTCGAAATACCACTTCTCAAATGGCCTCGCTTGCAGTGACCATTAAACTTTTCTTCCAAATAAATACTATCCTTCCAGTACAATTAACCATGACGAACCACGTAGCGAATGGACGGACGGCAGCCAACTGCGATTCTATTTCGATAACCGAACAAATGAACTTACTTAAGAGGTTTGTTAGTGAGTGCGTCGACGAGATGTGGTCGGCTCCATCTGTCGAGACGACACGGCTCGTACTGCAATGCGCTCAAGGACTGGCACTGCATCACAGCAGTCCATAATTGTACTGTTTGCTGCTGCGAGTGTACACGACAGTGACGAAATCGAATATGCGACAATGAGCGACGTGAGAGCAGAATCAGCGACGAGACCTATGAACTATCAAGATTAAACAGTTATTCCTTAGTTAATAGACCTGGGTATAACGACTGGGAACAAACCAGAATGGAATAAATGTTCTTGAACAAAGTTCGGATAAAAAGCTTCTTTGAAGTAAATCGTAAGAGTGGACTCTGATATATTATTATTTTTTACTGAGTAGACGGCTTTAAGCAAAGTTATAAATGAACAGCACCATTCCATGGTTTTTGTTTTTGTTCGTTAGCTCTCATGAATAAAGAAACTTCATAAACTCCTTAACGACCACACTCACCCAGTCAATATCACTGAATCTGATGCTGCCAATGATTGTAAGTTGTTCCAGATGAAACCTGTTAAATGCTAGAATTCTCCATAAATATACTAATATTATACAGTAATCCCGAAAATAATCGATATGGATCGTAAATCAACACCTCTTTCTTTTGTTATCATGATTGATTGCCTGATAATATTCAACAATTGTCTGCACGATGTGACCGTTCCATGTAGAGTCCAGCCATAAATGAGCAATTCCAGTGATTCGTGACACTAAACTCATCATGTCAATGATCAAAATGAACTGTAAAGAGTTCAGAAATTCAGTAAATTTTTAGCTCCTAGTTGGGAAAAACGACTTGCATGTGATGACGGTATTTTGATGTTCGGGGAAAAAACGCCTCAGAACAAGTCGCGTATACATGTAATTAACAAAGTGCTACGTCATAATAGAAGCTGCACATTATCGTGAATTGTAATAAGGAGCACTTCAAGAATTCGTTGAGATATTCGAGCCAAAACCAACCAATTGATGCGATTATCGTTCGCGTGTCACTGTAGTTGAACACCATCACTCCGTCATGGACTTTAAAACCAGGAACGTCGACAAGTATGTAATCTAAGCGATAACACTTTTCTTTTGTTTTACAATAACTGAGCAGTAAATGATACTTTTCAAGTTCTATTCGAATACCGAACTTTCGTACGTTACGTAGATACCTCGTATTTTCGTAGATTCATCTTATATCTCAATAAAGAGTGTTTACTTTTTATTTGCTGCCTAGTACAATTTTTCGCTCCAGGTTAAAAAGGATAAAACTCTCGACGCTAATGATGCTGAGATATTTGCAAAACTCGGTACCGCAGGTGTCTGCGGTGGGGAACGAACGCGCTGTTGTCATTTCCGGGAAGTAACGCGTTCATCACCACACCATGCTGGTCCTTCGTTTCGCCTGTCTCTCAGCTAGTTCTATTGATCTTTTGCCATCAGCAACCACCCGTTAGGAGGAATAGCGGTAAGGTTACTCCCCGGTAAGGACAATAGCGCGCGTTTGTTCCTTGCCGCAGACACCTGCGGTCCGAAGTTTTGCAAATATCCCAGCATCAATCTTAACCCTTTCATTTACTGCCTTTGGCAGGGTATGTTGCGAAATATAACTCGTATATAATGCTGAGATTTTGGCAAAACTCCGGACCGCAGGTGTATGCGGTGGGGAACGAACGCGCGCTATTGTCCTTTCCGAGGATTAGCGCACTTCACCACCACACCATTCGGGTCCTTCGTTTTGCCTGTCTCTCAGCTAACATAAAGCATACACTACCATTAAAAAGAAAAAGGCAGTAAATAAAAGGGTTAAGATTGTGATTATAACTAAGCCTCAGCTTAACTGGGTTCAGTGCCGATTTGGGCTCCCCAGATCAATCTAGTTGACGGGTGATTGCTGATGGAAAAGATCAATAGAACTAGCTGAGAGACAGGCAAAACGAAGAACCCGGATGGTGTGCTGGTGAAGTGCGCTACTCCCCGGTAAGGACAATAGCGCGTGTTTGTTCCTCGCCGCAGACACATGCGGTCCGGAGTTTTGCAAATATCTCAGCATCATTAGAGTTATATTTCGCAATATATACCCTGCTGTTAAAATTTTAAACTTTTCAAAGGCAAACATTGGCGATACAACTCGTATATAATGCTGAGATATTTGCAAAACTCCGGACCGCAGGTGTATGCGATGGGGAACGAACGCGCTATTGTCCTTTCCGGGGAGTAGCGCACTTCACCAGCACACCATCCGGGTTCTTCGTTTTGCCTGTCTGTCAGCTAGTTCTATTGATCTTTTGCATNAGGGTATATATTGCGAAATATAACTCTAATGATGCTGAGATATTTGCAAAACTCCGGACCGCAGGTGTATGCGATGGGGAACGAACGCGCTATTGTCCTTTCCGGGGAGTAGCGCACTTCACCAGCACACCATCCGGGTTCTTCGTTTTGCCTGTCTGTCAGCTAGTTCTATTGATCTTTTGCATCAGCAATCACCCGTCAACGAGATTGATCTGGGGAGCCCAAATCGGCAGTGAACCCAGTTAGGCTGAGACTTAGTTATAATCACAATCTTAACCCTTTTATTTACTGCCTTTTTTTCTTTTCAATAGCAGGGTATGCTTTATGTTAGCTGAGAGACAGGCAAAACGAAGGACCCGAATGGTGTGGTGGTGAAGTGCGCTGCTCTCCGGTAAGGACAAGAGCGCCTGTTCGTTCCCCACCGCATACACCTGCGGTCCGGAGTTTTGCAAATATCTCAGCATTATATACGAGTTATATTTCGCAACATACCCTGCCATTAAAAAAGGCAGTAAATAAAAGAGTTAAGATTTTATCTCAGCATTATGTACGAGTTATATCTCAGCATTATTAGAGTTATATTTCGCAATATATACTCTGGTGTTAAAAAAAGTAGGCAGTAAATAATAAATTAAAAACTCTCGACGTTGATCAATCCCTGATGGATGCGCCATGAATCCGATTTCATTAACCATCGTTTGAAGGTGATTGAATGCGTAACTGGCCTTTACAATAACTCGCGGTGGCCTACCGATGTATCGAGCCACTGCTGCTATCCTCCCTGACAAATCTGGTACCAATTTACCGACCCCGCAGGGATGGAAGTGTGAGTTGCAGGGCCCCTCCGACCACTGCACCACACGCCCCCTTTTATGGCTGGCTATGAAGCGAAATACAATCACAATGATGCTGAGATATTTGCAGAGTTCCAGACCGCAGGTGCCTACGGTGGGGAACGAACGCGCTATTACCCTTTCCGGTGGCTAACGCGTTCACTACGACACCATGCGGGTCCTTCGTTTCGCTTGCCGCCCCTCAGCTAGTTTTCTATCGATCAATGTCATCAGTAGTCACCCAAGCAAAAAAGAAGCGATAGTGATTTAAGTCAAATTGTCCTTATATTTGAGTAACTATGCGACTGATTTAGCGTTTAAACGTCATGATAGCTTTATTTTCCTTCTACTTTTGTCCTTTAACCGATCTTTATCACCTATCAGAACGTCGATATGGTCACAGTGCAACTCAATATTTCCACGACTATCCGATCGAATGAAGACAAACGGCAATATTAGTGGTAAACGATCGACCAATTGATGTATTTGAGGTGAAACCTAAATCAATGATAGGTGGCGAATGATAGAAAACTAATGGACGTACAATACTCTCAAATATTTAAAACAACGCTTTACAAAGTAGCACTTGGCATATCATTGCTCACTGTGGTAGTAATTTTCATTTTTTCTCTTAATCCAACGGAAAAACTCTTCTAACGCATTGCTTCGAAAGTTAAGTCAATGATAATTCAGAATAAGCGTCAAAAAAGTGTCATCATAACATTTACTAGATTCGTAATGAAAGAAAATTGAGAAGCGATATGAGGCGACAGAGAGCGACAAAGAGCGACAATGAGCGACAGTGGGCGATAATGAGTGATAGCAGATTACGCTTCGTAGACGTTAAGTTCTTTATGGTCGTTCACACCAATCGGCATAGATTAGCCGCCCATCAAAATCTCGAATGAGATTTCTGGAATACTCACGCCTCTCAACATCACACGATCCTTAACGTCGAGTTTCCTGAGAATTTCTTCCAGAACTGGCTCGTCAAGCATGATATTCGATGACGCTGGCACTTTATTATTCCCAGCTCGTTTCAATATACCTTGACATTCAAGAAGTTTCCTCTTGGCAAGTCGGAAAACGGAACGTGTTCGGCTCATGTTCATCTGGAAAACTTTTTTCCTTGCTATAGAGAAACCAAATAGGAGAAACGAAAAAAGAAAAACGCCAAAGAAACTTCTAAAAAAACATAGAAGACATGAAGAAACAAAGTTGACCATAATGAGAAAAATGTAGCAGTAAAGCTGTTTAGAAAGAAAACGAGAAAAATTATTAACAGTGGAGTAGAGTATAGTGAATTAAATACTAGCATGTGTTAGTGGTTTAAGGTGCACTGCAGTATACATACACATGATTACTGGTTCGATCCCGAGCACCCGGCAAACGAAGTCATCCATCGATCTGTAACCAGTAAATTGGTACCACACTTGTCTGCAACGGTAAAAACGCAGAAAGAATAAGTGATATGACAGCAGGCTGTTAGGCGGTGCTTTATTTAGGGCACATCTTTAAGATCAACGCCGAATGCTTCACGCTCTATCTTTTAGTCTTTTCAAAATTAGGCATGCTGCTTATGTTCAACTCCAGATTGATGGAACTTAATATCGAGGTGTTAAAGATAAATTCTCAAAGAATTAGGAAATTAAGGACAATTGAAGGAGAATGATGACGTAACGACCATTATGGTTCATATGGATATAGGCTAGTCTTTTGAGTGTTTCAGCTTACATATACATGGTGACATCATTCCCGCCCACTAGTGAGAATGTACGTTTCCCAGACAGCCTTGCACTTGTTACGTACTAGAGGGAAAACACTTGTTACTGGATGTGTTGCTAAGTATTCGTATTCATGAGAAACAACGCACCTCCCATAATCTGGCAGCTATTGGTACCAAAGTGCGAAAAAACACATGGGTCGACTATCCAGGTCCACACAGAGAACAAGAAAGGAGCTGAGTTTCTTGAAAATTACCTCCACACTTTTAATAGTTCACTTATAACTATTCACTCTTTGTATTCATAAGGATGATGTAAATATTCTGATAGTGCGTTCGACTATAAAGACACTTATGAGAAGACAAACTTTCTTGGGAAAACTTCGCTTTTATAGATTTGCAGTTAGAGAACTACAATTCCATCATTTGAAGGGCCTCAAATCTCATATCCTTTATGAGTTTTCCATACATAACGTATGTTTTTTAGATGGTGAAAAAGTGTAGTGCGGAGGTTATATGGGTCTTGCAAGATCGTTGCTTCGAACTACTATCTGGCCTAACTAATTTCTCCATCATTCGCGGTCGCAAAGTTGGCACCGAACATTTCTTGGAGCACTAACTTTATACATCATGCCCGCACAAGTCATTTCCTGGAGCAAATATTCACTGAACTACTTACGATGTCTAACAGAGTTGAATGTCTAACAGAGATGGCTCGTTCGTGAGAAACGAGTCAATATCATGCGCTTTATTCTTCATTTTTTCCCACGAATGTTAAGTGGCCTTCAACATTGGTAATTTTTGAATTTATCGATTTCCTCAAATATATTGAGCTTTCTCTATCGTTGTTGTGCTTTTCCAATAGTTTTTATGTTGTTCACGTCGTCACTTCGGTCATAACTACTTCTTTGCGTAACAGCGATTTTATTTGTCGATTTCCAATGCCGGTGAGCACCATTAATACAAACAGCTATCAACTGTATCACCGTATATCGTTAATCATTAAGTGACTGGGATAACTACGGAGACTCTGTTTTTGTCCTTGTCACACACCAACGTCACATAAGGGCGATTTGCTCTCTGCATTATATTTTTCTCACAGAGCTATCTCTTCCTAAATGTTCCTAGCGAAAGGTTATGTATCTATGGATAGTTTGTCGTCAGAATTGCATAAACAATCCGCCGCCCACGGAGGCATGCACAGATGTGCTTACATAGAATACTAATGGAAAGTGTATTCCAATCCAGCACAGTCTGGAGGCGAAACTCATGCATTAAATCTAAATATGTTTCAGAAGAACTGAACAGTTTTTGCTCAATGATTAGAAATTGTCATGAATACCTCAAGTGAAGAATATGATGCTTTTCATGTCCTCTAAACGGGAACAGCTTAATGAGCATTTGTGGCACGCGGCTGAGATTGTTTGAGACTCTACTAGCGCTGGCTTGATAGTAAGCTTGGCGGTAGATGATGAACACTATTGTTTTCTCATTTACAACAGGAACAACATTAAATGTTCGCATCCGAGAGAGGTTCTGAATTAGAATTGCTGCCTAGATAATCGATGTTGTAGAACTATTAATTGTTTCGTGCTTTGTTAGCGAACACTTCAAAGATTGACAAAGCGCAACCATCATCATTAACATCGCCAACGGCGTGCTAATCGCACAGCAGGTATAGCTCACACCCGCAAGTACTGTAACGCTGAACAAAGAGGTGTGAATTTTCCCACCAAGGAATGTCCTACCGTAAATGAAAGCCCTATAGTTCGAAATGAGTAACCAGTAGATGTCAAATCAATGGAAGGCACCAATTTAGTCGGCATGCGCGAATTTCTCAGGAATTGAATTGATTATGAGCTAGAAAATCTCTAGAATGGTTTAACAACTTATTGTCGCTCTACGGCATTCTGGGTGTCGAACTACGATCCATCCCCAAAAGTGACTTCACAAGCTGGGAAGAATTTAGAAATTTTCATTCGAAAGCACAGATAAGAGGAAACTAATGGCAGGAATTACCCCAACTTGATATCAGTATAATACCAAAGTGCTAAGTCTCCCACCAGTTCACATCGGCCAGCAGTTGCTAATATGACACTACAAAACCCTAGAAAATGATCTGGAGACTTCACGAAAAGAAAGCTTGTTCTGCCAGAAAATCACCGGTCAGAAAACAGTGGCAATTAAATGAAAACGTTGCTGCGTTGCTGGAGCCTATAATTTTAGTAAAGATAAGCCATTTAGAATAGAATATTTAACCCTTAAGGAATAAGAAGGAACACGAAACGTGATTTAAACAACACGCTAACAAACCTTTGCAAGTGTTCCAACTAATCAAATCTTTTGCATAGAATAATTTTCCCTTATACCAAGTCTTTGACAATTAAGTGAATCCGAAAAAATCACATGGGAGTTACATGTGTAGTGCAACAGTGATCATACCATTAACTATGTTCAAGCCTCTGGTTCACCCTCTCCTCGGTCAGCCAAAATGCCTCTCCATTTGAGTTTGGTAGAAGACTGGGTAGAAGTGGTAGAAGACTTGTGTAGGATCAACTGGTTCCTCGAATCCACGAATGTAAGAAGTGTTGGGATCCGCGCAACATGTCGTGTATGGTCGTGTGAAAAACACCATATGCAATAATACTTCCTTCTATGCGTTCTCCACAACGGTAAACATCAGCAAAACGGATTTATCTGATACAATTGCCACTAAGTGCGATGGCATTTTGAGACATCTGTTTTCTATGATTTATAAAAGGAGCTTGTGCAACTTAGTGCTTGGAGAGGTTCGACCCCGTGCTAAGGGCAAACCATGCCCTCCATACGTCCGCAGTGGGAAAATTGGTGCTAGACTTGCCTGGAAGAATAAAATCTGTTGATGTGATACATCAGTAAGTTTTCGGAAGTCCTTGTATAGGCCAAATGTGCATTAAGTCGGTTCAGTGATGTTACGAATAGAGTGGAATGCATGCGTGTTCACAAGGGAATGATCGACACCTAAATCTCTAACGCTTCTACTCTATCCGTCTGTCCGCATATTTACTTAATTCGTTATTTTCTTACTATTTTCACGTTTTCAAATGTTTAGAGTGTAATACAATGACGTACTTCTGGAGTGCACGCAGTTATTCGACTTCTGCTTTCAAATAAGAAACAAGCCTTCTAAATTATTAATGAACCCGCTGACTACGAAAAAAGTGCCGTTGTTGTGCGACTGTTTCTAACGACCTCATGAATTGCATTTAAGATAGACTACACCTAAGAAAAATACGCAGTTGGCTAAAATGAATTGTATTCATTGTTTAAGCAGAGAATACGATGTAAAGCAATCACAACAACATGTGTTCAACTAGTAGGAGAATGACCGACAATCTCGGTAACGTTTGATTGCCTCACATAAGGATAAAAACACGAAGAAAAAAAATGACAGGCAACGTTTGACGTGTGCTGTTAGAGATGGATGTGATTGCGGAAACTGCCGTAGGACGAAGACGAATTAAGTTAGAATCAAGCAGACTGACAGGCTCTATGACGAAAGAAAATCAAAAAAACAGAGATGTGATTATGTGAGATCATCAGTGAGCGAAAAAACACTGTTGAGGGCGGAGATGACAACGTAGATGAACTGAACGCGACGTGGGTCAGTCGTCTGTTTGTCCACCCCCACGACCATCCGTTCGTCCCTCAGATCGACGCAGTACGGTTTCGGCTGATGACCTCACGACACGAGCGAAGTCGTTTTCTCATGAGCGCATAACAATTATCCTATTGCTCACCACCACATCACACAATAGTTGTTGCACTTCCGCTTGAATAAGTGTGAGAATCAGACATCTTGATCTTCCCTATTTAACTCGTTTCAGCATCTAAGCACTTGAAGTCGTACTTTTTCCAGCAGCCCACCATTTCGATCTTTTATGACGCTAAGGAATGATGGAAGTCTGGAAAAGAATTCGTCCCTTATTATTGGATATATTTCAGGACAGACTCATGGCTTTATAACAAGACTTTGAAAAGAAAAGTCTGCCGGTCGATGCGCTACTTTCTTGATACCAGTGCTAGTAATAGTCGCTTAAAGTTTTTCGAATTCAGTTTCTCTTTCGAGTTTTGTAATAATAATGGTCCGTAATTCAAATTCTATCTCGTTAAAATAAAGCTCGGTTGGAAAATCTATCACAGCGCCAAAATTTATTGAATACATGGATGTATTTCTAATGCTATGCAAAGAAAATTCCTCGATATATACAACTAAATGGACGATGTACACAGTAATACCGAAGTTACAATGGCGATTCGTTGCTAGTGGAGAAATGGAAGATGCAGATGAGATTGAACATCTAACAGAGTTTTGTCAATACCTAGAAGAGACTATTAGAAAAGTTCTTTCCACAGATGAGCTCTAGCTTGTCATTGTTCGAGTACTAGATTTTCTAAGGACTTCTAGCATTTCTCCAATCAATGCAAATATATTCTCGTAGAGGAATACTACATGAAGGAAATATTGGGAATTTCTGTTAAACGTTTCGTAAATGTTACGTATGTACAAAAACTAGGTGATGGCCAAGTTCTGAGAAAGAGTGATTCCGAGAAACTCAACAGTTTGGCTGCTGTCTCCGACACATAGCGCCGGATTTGGCTGTACCGGAAACATCGTGCAGACCTCCACGCTCTCTCCCAGCCTGTTGTCGTACTTTTTAGAGTGTTTCTTTTGGGTGATCTTGCGTAAGGATTCAAACTCGCTACACGCTGAAGGACAATAGCAATTTGTATTCCCACGAACTTGGCAACATGAGGCGCGGCGGGAACGGCAGATGATGATGAATGTGATGAGCAACGGAGACAGCCGGTGCGACATGGGTAATGATGACGTTCAGGACCAATACTTTAAAAAACCGGAAATCATTTGACCTCAACTGAAATGACCTCAGTTCTTGTTATCCTCGATTTTGCGGGCGCGATGGTAAAAAAAAAACGACAACTAGAACTTTGATCAGAGACGAAAGAACAGTTTCAGTGTTATCGGTATGATAGCATTTTCGAGAAGCAGCTACAGAACAAACTACTGCAATAAGCTCAAAGTTATGCACAAAGAATGAGAAAGAAACAAGATTCCTGTAAGACTAGTTAAATTGTGGTGTGGTTTGTACACACTGAAATCGTCGAATGATTCCATTGATCTTGGTGACTATGTGGCTATCATTCCGCTAATGGTCAAGTGAGACATGAAAACTTTGAACACTACATAAAGGACGATAAGCTGGTATATGAACACCTCTAAAGGAGAGAAGAGACGATTTAGTGTAGCTTTCGTTCTTAACTACAGCTGGACGAATCCGCCGCCCACAACAGAAAAAATTGGCTTGGTTTCTGGATATTAGCTTGATAGATGAAAAATTCCAAAGAAAACCAAGACTTTGTCGTTAGTGTGTAAACGTCATTCTGTTATGGATGTCATTCATTTACCCACGTCGTACCCACCACGAGATGCTGAGATAATATTCATAATATGAGCAATTGCTGAAAGGCCTTTAAAAAGATGCCAGATGCTCATGAACATCCTGGAAGTGACAGAGGACATTATCATAAGAGCCACTGATGATTTTGAAATGTGATGATGACATGATGACAGTATGAAGAAAAGAAAAAGAAAATGAATCCGATCTTCCTCTTCTTCTGTCTTAGTTTCATGCCGCTGGGTAATAGAAGACGATCCAATTAAGCGAAAATAGATAGAATTGCGCAATTGGTTTACTGGAATTAGTATGAATGTCGAAAAATCTCGTTCAGAAATGAAAATGGTGAAGCACAATTGAAACGCTTCGATGTCTTTCTATTATTAGCAAATCCCATCCAGTCTTAAAAGACAAATACACCTAAGCACAGGGAAGAGAGAAAGAGACAGGAAGAATGAGAAAAAAGGAAAAAATGTCGAAAGACAATGAGAAAGACAGCAAAAGAGATTATTTTTATATGAGCTGTACAGAGCTTTTATGATGAAATTTAAGTGAGTTGTACAGGCACTCTAGGAGTAAATTTATGAATGTTTTTGATGGCATTCACAAATGTATGAGGATTATTAAACGATTTCATCCTAGGAGAAATCCTAAGACAAAACGTTCACAATTTAAACGCCCCGTAAGTGAAATCGTTTTTGGCAACAGAAAGCAAAACCAACATAGAATGGTGAAAACGAGAGGAAAAAACTGATCCGATAATGTTCAAGTTTCTAGGACAATGTGGCGCCTCATGTCTGAAACAACCTTGCGTCCAGTAAGCTCTGGGATTTGATGAAGGATTGTTTCGATTGATGATGAATTGGGTACCGTAAGAAAAGCCTTAACAAATCAGAAATGATTTTCAGCCTCCATAAATATGAAAACGACAGTGAAATAGCAATAAATGCTTGAAAAAACGAAATTCAAGATAGATTCGGGTTTTAAAACGAGAGTAGTCTGTGGGCAATTGGCCACTATTCTTACAGTGTAAAATTGCTTTGAAGTGTACGTGTTAGTCATTAGCTTGGTGGCGTCGTAAAATGTTAAACCATGGGGCGATAAAAGCAGAATACTTAAAAGTGCCGTGAACCAATACATAGATGGTCGCTGGTGCAGCCCCACTTCGAGAGAACCAACCCTCCTAACATTCTAGAGTCGCCAAATTGGCGCTAGACTTGTTAGATACAAACTCCCTCCGATTCATAAAGACAGGTGACTGACTACCTGTGGTGAAAAAACGGAACGCGACAGTAGAACAATTTCAGGAATTGAAATCCACTGAGAGTCAAACAGCTTTCAACGACATTCTTGAAAAAAACAAGATTCTCAAGTGAAATGAGAACCTAGAAAAATCCAAACTTCTTGTGAATGATGGATGTTGGGTAACGAACCAAACGAAATACTGGGATCAGCAAATTATTTAAGATAAATCATAAATAAATAATATATCAAACAAACCTCATCCAGTTGAGACCCTGAATAAATATAATAACAAAATTGAAATCTTAATTATGAGGATAATATTGATACGACCATCACCTACATAAAGCGTGAAGATTTTTGGTAACCAAAGTCAATCAACTGTTCTCGCAACAGCAGTTGTTTTACAGATCACGGTCTCGGATTCGAAACTGCCACCATGTTCGAAACAAATCACCACCATGGACCACTATTGTAAGGCAAAGAAACGAACGGAAAATGTGCTGGGTCTACACAACTCTTAAACATGGGTCGTCTAAGTATTCAATTAAGAAGTTAATGAAAATTTTAATTATCTGCAGTTTCATGACTGTGTCCAATGCCAATTTCTGCTCTCTAGATCATTCCCGTTGACGGGTGAATACCGATAGCACCATTAGGGTAAAAGATGAGCTGAGAGAAAGGCGATTCTTGGTTTAGTGCATTGAATAACACGTGAGACTCCGGAAAAGGTAATCGCAGGTTCTGAGCGCATCTGAGTCTCTGAGTTTTACTCATAGCTCAACATTATTGTGGTTGTATTTCACACAGTACGCTGTCATGAAAAAACAATAGGTGGTAAGTAGAACTTAAAGCATTCATAATATTAATGTCAATAGTGTTGGAAATCTCTAGATGGTCTAAAGATTAGATGTGAGGTGCGCTCATTGACTGTATCCTACAAACGAGCCACATTAGTGATCGAATAGTATTTGAAACAGATGTGCTTCAGTGCCTTCACTAATAGCAGCCATACCAGCTGTCAATGACTCTTTGAATTTTTCTTCAAGACAATTTTAAAAAAAATCACAATCGACTTGGGCAAATCCAGCAGATTCGAACGATTTCAGCCGAAATTATAAAAGGGAGTTGAACTCATTTTACAGCACATCCGCGTTCTTCATTCCTTTGACCAAAGTCGGAAAAAATTAATCTATGACGAAGCAATCTAGATGACTGTTTTACTACGGTATTGAAGCAGAACGTCGGCTACCAAATGATGATACAACGAACATGCTTCCAAGTAGAACAAACGAACTCGTACCTTCTGGCGTGATTTCTTTTCTCACCATATAGCCTTTTTTATAGAAACGATCGATTTTGTGGAAAATAATGCTATGAATCTTAGAAAAACGTCACAACATAAGAGTTTTTGAATTGGATCACGAGATTTTAAGACGCCGGTGGCGCTCTCCTTTTAGTTTGAAGTACAGCAGCTTGATGATGAAGATGTTACAAATCAGCATATTCCCATGCATGAAAAGAACACAGCACCGTTGTTTCGACTACCGTAGTCAGTGCAAGATTACTTGTAGTCGAGGTGAAGGTCGTCGTGAACGAAATTTGTCTAACAGACAACGCGGCGTCTACCGTTGCTCGTTCTTCTTCAAATCAATTCTCGACAAGGTTAATTCGATTGAGAAGCGGTTAACGGTAACGACGCGCTAAACCAACAAGTCGTCCTCGTCAGCAGCCGATTAATGTAGCGCGAAATCGTGCGCAATGGTTGGCAAACGATTGAATGCTCTATGTTTGCTCTGGTACCAATTGTTGAATTCAAAAAAAACTAGGAAGAAAGCTCCTTTGAAGGTGTACGGACGGCCCATTGAATTGCTCACTTCACTAGTTTTGCACCAGTTCATTAGTTAAATTTTCTAAACCGAATTCTAACTTACGGTTCTGGATTCCTCTGGATGTCAAAAGCACAGCAGGGAGACCACCCAGCCGACTGTCAGTGCTCTGCGCGGAAGCTCTAGAAGGAAAACACGATGCTCAACGAGTCCCTATAGCGAACAGAATCCACTGGGCTACTCTTGAACGAAATAGGGAAGATTGGAAACGGAAGATTTACAGGCGTCCGCTCGAGTCATTCGACGATCAACGGGATGACAGTGTTCCAAAAGACAGTCGACCTGATAGTTCCCTTCATCTGCTGTTCATTTCTTCAAAAAAATTAACTGCCGTAGTTTTTCTCTTTGAGCGAAAACATCTGCCTTCTCTTCATCTATTTCCCATTTCCATGAGATCATCTGATGATCGTTTTCTTAGAACAACAAAATGGAGAGACGGAAATGAATAGAGTAAGATGATCAATTAATGATAAAGTTTAATTTGAATTTCAAAAAGATGTCATCCTGGTACATATTTGCTTATGAAAAACGAAAAATTTTGCTGTTTTGCTTCCATAAGCCTTTTTTATTCCTTTTGTTCCAAAGTGACGACGTACCAGCTGAATGGAAGAAGGCGGTTCCCCATTTGGTATGCATTGTTATGGTAGACGATGTGAAAGCGCGAAAACAATCACAGTTCTGTGATTCAAAAGTAGTCCACAGCCGACGTCCATCTTCACGGATTTCAGGAAAAAATGAAGACATTTGGTGTTTTCTGATGAAAAGTCTTCACTATCGAGTGGACAACGGGTTCTTTGCTGAAGATTAATGTTAAATCATAACTGAAACATTCGTTAGCTAGGTTAAAATTTGAACAGATACTCCAAAAATTAAGCGTGAGTTTGAAACCGGACCTTAGTGCCAATCTAAGAAGCCCCAGCATACCTTATCTCAGTTGTCAAGGATTTTCAGACTAAAGAAATTTGTACGCCGAAATACGGTAGCCGCTTTCATTAGAACAGATAAGTTTAGGTTGGTTAGTGTCTGTTGTCATAAGGAGCCATGCTAATTCCTTAGTAGACGTGTCTACACGTGTTCTAGACAGATTCTTCTAACAAAAAAACTCTCGGTTTTTGAAGAGGACTTTGAAATTTGTTTCATATTTCCTGAAGCTTTTGTGCTTCAATCTTAGTGAAGAATTGGACAGAGCATTTGGAAAATGGTTGAAGATGAATGAAAAGACCCGGTATACAAGATAAAGTGAAAGAAATCAATAGGAGGAATTCATCGGTCAGCTAATAATTTAGGGCTAAATGCTCTGCAAGCAGAGTACCGTTGACGGTGAAAGTCAATTGTACGGAACACGACTAAGATTGTCTGAAACCATGCACCTACTTCGCTTTCGAGATGTGAGGCAACAATTTGAAACGCAGCGTCAGAATTCCACACATTGATTGATATAAGTAGAAACGTCAGATTCAAATGAAAATTGCAGGTCGTTTCAGAACTTTTTTCCCCTTCTTTTATTTTATAAGACAAAGAGGCCTGAAATTCCCGAAGATCGATTTTCTACGTGGAAATGAAATTACGGGAATAACTGTTGAACGAACAGAGTAAGAAAGCTATTCGTTTCTTATTCATCAAAATAGTAAAAAAGACTAGTTAGATAAAATTTTTAAGTGGCGTCATCTGGCAAGAAGCAAAAAATGATTGGGACGATCAAGATTTTCTGGTGTTGGTTCTAACACAAGCCATTACGGTTCTAGTAACACTGAAGCTTCTTTCGGTGGTAATTTCCTTAAACGGCAGTCGCTTCTCTTTAAAAGTTCTTTCGTCAAATAATGATGAATTGAGCCTTTTGAGCTTACACTTAACTTACAACATAAACTTGGAAAATGGAACTGGTCGCAAGGAACAGAAATTACTTTGATCAACATGCAATGCAAGTTGCAAAGAAGGAGGGAGCAGTATATCATAACTTCTCTGTCATTCATCTACTATCAATCACATGGTATATATGCATAACGACAGACGGTAATGAGACTTTCGTTAAACCACATGTGTTTAAATTGTTGAGCTTACAGGAAGATGAAGACGATGACGTCAAAACGTCAGCCGAATAAACAACTTTATCAACTTCGGGTAAACTCAACAGTTTAAACACATGTTGATTATTTTACTAGTGAGGTTAAATGACGGTGGGTTTCAAAATTATTGGTTAGACATTTCAATAAATCGACCATATCATGATCCTTGAAAAGACGTCTACCATTTTCACAACCGTACGCAATTTACTTTGTCAATTATTTGGCTTATTTATATATTAACTAATTCCATACACGTTATTGTCAGACTTGGAAGGTTAGCCATCTCTGCCGTTTGCTTCTGCATGAGAATGTTGAACTCCTCGCGCTCAACGTCAGTTATCCTCCTATGGGACGAAGACCTTCCCCTGACCACGACAGTTCGACCTCTCGGTACGACCTACAGTTCGGTAAGGTGTTCAATCACACAGAGGATATACATAATTTGGTAACTCTGCGTTTTTATGTCCAATTTTATTTATCGTGCGAGATCTGAGTACAGTTACATAGCGAAAAAACAAAAGGAATAACAATTTCCACGACTGACTTTCTCTGTTTGGTTGCGGGAGTGTTTGGCTGGGTAGATTGCGGTCAACCTGACCTCTCCAGGCTTTGAGGCGAAATCCGCCGAAACGTCAGTTTCATAGCAATAAAGAGTAAAATAACCTTCGTATTTGCTCAACAAAAGTATAAAAAAGGAGTAGCATGTAGAAATACTAGGGCTGTAATGAAATGAAAGAATGGAGTTCTGTAAAAGTTCCCAGGATTGGCTTTCTATTAACCTCGCGATTGCTGAGAAAGAAAACGAAGCATTTAAAACGGAGTTTCATATGATATCACGAAAACGAACTATCGATCGACTCAACATAGCAGTTTTGACCAATCGATCTTATTACATGCACTTTTCCGAAAGTTTAACATCTCTAAGAAAATATACTTAAGAGAAATGAACCCGCAGTGGTAGAGGTGTTGTTCAATGAACAAGCTAGGTCTATAGTTCGAAGTGGACTCTGGCAAACTAGGCCTTTCAATTTGGGGATTAGAAAATTGAAGCCGAGCTTTTCTGACATGAACTCCCTCCGATTCAAAAAGCTGGCTAGACCCTATGATGAGGACCTGGGATTACGTAGCCGGCTACCGTGTGATTCTAGAGAGAATCTGCTTCACCAGCATACAACAATGTTCATAAAGAGCAAAATCCTCAAGCAGCAACCTAGCCCACACATTAATCTGAATATTTTTATGGACGGGAGATGAGAATAAACGAGTCCAATGAAAGGAAGTCCTGGTATCGGAATAGTGTTTGGCATTGGGTTATATAAAACGAAATAAAATAAGGTAAAATATTATGCTCGAGAACTCGAAAGAAATGTAACAGCTTGAAAAAAGAGAAAATGAATAGGGGAAATGAGAAACAACTCAAAAAATACGAAACAAACGGATCACGTGGACGGCTTTCAGCTCCCGACTTTCGTGAACTCCTGCTTAAGAGTTTCCATTAAAAAAAGGGTTTTCGATTGATGGTGACCCGATCAATTGACCCGGATGGTGTAGTGGTGAAGTGCGCTGCTCCCCGGTAAGGACAACAGCGCGTGTTCGTTCTCCAATGCATACACCTGTGGTCCGGAGTTTTGCAAATATCTCAGCATTTCAAACGGGTTTTCGATTGAGTTATTGTAACAGACGGAAACGATATCTCGACTTGTTTCATTGGCAACCAACCTATATGACAGATATGGAGAAAATACTTGGTGAAAGAAGGAAACATTGGCAAACAGCTGTTACCAGTCTAAAATTTCTTATTATTTGAACGAATTAATAGACGACCCAGCTACAAGCTTGCAACTGTTCTAATCTGACAGTTTCATCTCCTAAACACTTTATAAATGTTTCACTCTGTTACCTAGTCGATACAATGACGTGTAGTTTCCTACTAATGTACCGAGTCAATGTTTTTTATCCCCTTGAACCAGTCTAATAACAATTTGTTGACCAACGATGAATGGAAGGTTTGGTTGATTTGAAGCATGGGGTCGAATAAAAGACCATGTGCGCCAGAAAGCAACTCTCATCACAGGCTAACCTGATCATGTAGTTCATGACAATACTACGACACCAGACGCAGAAGGGAGTTTTTAGTACAGTTGTTAGAGGCGACCTGTGATATACACGCGAGTTGTTGGTTCAATACAGCTACCCGGACCTACCAAGTCTTTCATCTCTCCGGGGCTCGCGAATTGGTACCACATATGTCTGGGAGGATAGCAGCACTGACTCGATACATCGGTAAGATATCGTAAATCACGGTATAGGCCAGATATGAATTCATTCTCTAACGATACTTAATGAAACCGAGTGCATGGAACACCCCCTTAGCGAATGGTCAATACCGAGAGCTTTATTCCTCACTCGTTTTTTCGGTGAAGACATTCGTGATGATATCTAATTTATGATGGCTACAGAATTCTGACACTTAGCGTTCCACTGCGCGTGGTCAGAAGTGCTCCTTTAGGGCAGAAAACCTTTAGTATTCTTTTCAATGGCAACAATTTTCTGCAATGCTCTATCTGTACAACCAGGAAGGATTAGCCGCGGAAGTTATGTAGCGTTTGTATTTGCACAGCAGGAACATCATGGCATTTAGTCTATGCTATGCTGTCGGTACAAAATGTCACAGTGAAACGTGTGAACTTAAGCATACTCGCCCTAATGACTTTTCCCTAAAATATGGTATGAAGAACATATCTTTTCTACGCGACACTAGGAATAAAAATTCTTGTTAATAAGACTATCAATTTACTATTAAAAGGCATGACTAAAAAAGTTCTTTCGGTGACAGAAACAATCGGAAAACAAATGCATTGAAATCAGTACGTATGTCCCCAGATTTGTCGTGAAGGAACGGTATACATATTCCTACTTCTTTCTAATATCGTCAAAAAAGCTCGTTTGTGGAAAAATTCATTTCTACGCGTCTACTACTTTTTCCAGTAGATATGACGAAACAACAAATTGAAATGAAAGTCACCAAGGAATTTGCTTCTGAATGACGTCATCGATGTTCAAATGTTTTCAGAGTTGTTAGTTTTGAAAATATTTTACTGTACACTTAAGTAGAATCGTAACTGTTAAGGGTTAGGAAGTCCTCTAACTGACAATTTAGCTCGGAATATTTATGCACTCTCAAAAAAGAAGGGAAAAGGACTTCACTATCTACCCGACGATGTTACACCAAACAGAGTGAATAGAGGAAACATGGACTCGATTTCTTGTATAAATGAAGCGAAAGCCATAATGAAGATTCTAATTAACTTTCATGAAATTAGAAACATTGAAAAAGTTCCAATAGTTAGAAAAATGGCCATAATCACACCTAAACAGACAACAACCTATAGGCGATATTACTGATAATGGAGAAGTAAAATGAAGATCGATAAAGTTGGGTGTCGGTTGTAAAATAACGAATGACACAAGAACGTTATCTACCCGATAGACATAACAATTCGATGTGACGACGGCGATGGGTGGTGACACTATTCAGTGGACGAGTCTTCTCTATGGAAACTCGTCCGTCTGTTAGGACTACTAAGGTCACTGCTAAGTACATCGTTAGTCAGAAATCTTTAAGAAGAGCAAATAACAGCTCTATGCTGCAGTCTCAGGCAAATAATATGCGGTGTCCGACAAATGTAATGAGGCATGGCATTCACATAAATGCGGTTGATTGTTATGTTCCTTTCTTCTTTTCTTCAAACTCTTGTCATGGACAAAACATTTGCTCATAAACTACGCTACGCAGAGCAAAAGTTATCTAAGGATTCGAAATTCTTTATAGAAAACGCCTAAAGAAAAGCTCATCAATATTACGAAGAATAACACTCAGGCGAGAACGACACGATATGGGAGTCACCACCTCATTTAGAGACTTCATTGTCTCATAAATTACTGTAGGCATTTTAAGCTTGTCGTTAAAAGGTTATAGAAGATCTGATTGGGTCGCTGTTCCGATTTGATGGACAATGCGGTTGGCCATAAAACAATATTATATAAGGACATAGCACGGCCTGTCCGAATCGAACTGGCAGCTGCGTAGCCTCAGTTTCGCCATGAGGAATCCAGCTACTGCATTGGTTTGGTTGTAAACTATGTTTTCGGGACTTCCAACAGACCTTCATGAAACGCTAGGGTTTTTTCATTTTATTTTATTTTTTTTCCATTTTACCATTTTTTTCATTTCATTTTACCAACCCATTTTTAAATCTATTCGTTCAGAAACGCAAGTAAATTTCTGAATTTACTGTTGTCAATGCAGCGCCTGATTGACCATTCGTTTCGTATTCATGTAATCATATTAATGGATATGGGGTGAGCTTGCATGCATGTGGATTGTTTCCTGCACGCCATTTCCATCAAAAATCTGAAATCCAGCAGCTTCACACGCAACTTTTCAGATTTCTTAGCTTACAAGAAATTGTTACAGAAATTCTATTCGGCTAACGTTTCGACGACTTCGTCTTCATAGCCGACTGATTCGAGTTCATGGTTCACAGGTGGTCGTGGTCGTAGAAAAGATGAAGACTTTGAAAGGCTAGCCGAATAAAACTTCTACAAAAACCTCGTGTAAGCAGCTCAATCTTAAAAAAGTATATTTAGCAATTGCTCGTCAAAACACTAAAGACAAAAGACCTCATGCGAAGCGTGTGATGTCTTAAGTGTTATTTAAATGAGCGGAACATACTAGCTTGTTACAACTGCGAAAGAGGGCTTATTGGTACTGGCTCTAGTTAATTGATGATTAACCTTATAATACAAACTGTAAGCTCAATGACGATAGCAAATAATGACAAGACAAAAATTAAAAGAAGAAATACTAGCGGTCGCATAGTATAGACTTTGCTTGATTCTGGAACCATACAAAGAACGAGATTGGTGGCACTCGGCTGCTTGTACGTATAGACGAAAATTTTCAAAAGACCACTGGAAATAGGCCGGCTATATTATAATAACGAACTCCCTCACACTCGTTTTTCGAGACATGACAACTTCTTCTTTCGAGAACATTACTAAACTAGTTAAGGAATTGAGAACTTCAAAGCTCTATCACGTGATGGTATCAATGCCTTTCATGGGATGTTATATCAATATAAAAAAGGTTTGAGACTAAAGTTTTTCTATAGTTTTGCTGAGCCAACAGGAGGTGTTACTTCATTCTTTATTCCGGTAAGCTGATGTTTCGACAGCATCGCCTTCTTCAGAGCCTGGAAGAGTATATTGGCAAGTAATTTATCATGACAAACGCTTCAATAACACAGACAAAGGGAAATTAAGGAATTAACAAATTCCGCATCAACATACCTTTCCAGACTCTGAAGAAGACCATACTGCCGAAACGTCAGCTTTACGGAGATAAAGGAAGAAGTAAGACCTCGTGTTAGCTCAACATGAATGTAGAGCATTATTTGATCAGTGCCGAGGTTAATAGAAAGTCGCTTGAGAGAACTACCAAAGTTTTTAAAAATTGAGACGGATTTTAAGTTTTAAACTTTTCAAAGGCAAACATTGGCGATACAACTCGTATATAATGCTGAGATATTTGCAAAACTCCGGACCGCAGGTGTATGCGGTGGGGAACGAACGCGCTATTGTCCTTTCCGGGTAGTAACGCGCTCACCATCACGCCATCCGGGTCTTTCGTTTGCCTGTCTCTCAGCTAGTTCTATTGGTCTTTTGCCCGGATGGTGTGGTGGTGAAGTGCGCTGCTCTCCGGTAAGGACAAGAGCTCGTGTTCGTTCCCCACCGCATACACCTGCGGTCCGGAGTTCTGCAAATATCTCAGCATCATTGAAGCTATATTTCGCAACATATCCTGCCATTAAAAAGAAAAAGGCAGTAAATAAAAAGGGTTGCGATTGGCGATACATTTAGAAATGTCAACGCATCCTGCTGGACCAAATCCGGGTTGTAGAATTATTTTCATTTTCGAGGTACTAACGTCAACGAAAAAAGGAAAAAAAAATTTTGTGTGCTTTGGAAAAGAAGAAATTTGTCTTGACACCACGGAAAAACTTTTACCGAGTTGGCAATGATCTGCATTTTGTGGAGCTTTTATGTTCACTAACAAAGTTCCCGATGGGAACGGGAACTTCTCTCACAACGGTTTAACGCCTCATCGTGGCTAGGTGGTGTTCCTGGGTACCGAGCTACGATGCACAGAGGGGAATTCATCCCCGCAGTGGACTTTCCCAGGCTGAGAACGAGTCCGGTGTTTCCATTAGAAATCTCAGCTAGAAGTAAAACAATACCGGGATCCATCACTTTCGTAGTATCAAAATAGTCACATGTCGGTAAATCTCCCTCTGATCCACAAAAGCGGCGATCGCCTGTGGTGGTGAGGACCTGGGGCAGACTTTGGCCTGGTTGACCTCGGGACTTCAGGGAACCACAACGGATAAACTAGTAGAACTCTGAAAGCATGGAAATTACGCTGGGGCCTGTATAGCCAGTGAAGAAGGGTCATTCAAGTATTTAAGTAATAAAGTTCATTCAAGTTGCTGCTCCAGACTCACCAACCCTCTCATCTCTCCGGGGTCGTGAAATTGGTACTCTCCGAGGAAAAGTCAGCCTCTGAAATCCAGTTGGAAACGCTCCAACCCAGCTATCTCAGAACTCCAGAGGGAATCGACTCGACCAGCATTCTATGACATTCAAAATGAAGCAAAAATCCTCAAGCAGCAACTGAAGCCACACGTAAAAGTTGGAAGACCTTCGTGGATGATGGATCCGAGAAAAACAATTGAATGCGAATGTGAGGAGCACTGGGATCCGAAAAGAAGACTTGAAGGCTGGTCACACGAAATAAAATAAATGAATGAAAATAGAGCTCACTAAGAACCGATATATGGTTAGTTTAAGCTGGTAGCAGCCACTTCCACAGCCTACTGCTCTCGCATTAGATGCACTGGTATCAATGTACAATGGGCGTAATAGTAGATGCAATATAAGCATCGTAACATTCCTTTAGGCCTTCGACTAGAGTGACCTTAGGACTCCGTGGAACCACAACGGTTAAACCAGCAGATGTCCGCCTACATGGAAATTATGCAGGGCTTTATACAACCAGTAAAAATAGGCCTTCCAAAGAAAAAACAATCCTTTTCTTCTCGCCAGTGGTTGCTCAGCTTTTAAACATTTCCTTCATGAGGCATTACGTTGACAACTAACAAATGAAATATGTTTGACCACACGTATTGCGTAGTACGACGGCAAACAAAGTGGTAGGCAGCCTCGTGACTCGACGCATCAAGCGTGGCCTCGTGAATTAATCGAATCAGCCACGGTTCGCCTACCAAACCCAAGAGTTTGGAAAGCATGGCTTGAAAGCCCCTCACTGAGTGAATATTTCCTTAAATCTGCTCCTTTGCGAAGAAAAGAGCTCGATAATAAGTTTGATATGTGGAGTAGAGGCGTGACGACCTTCTTACCGTGCTCGTCGCCAGTTTTGATTCGACTCCGAGGTCACAGAGCTTTCACTTCCAATTGTGATTGGTGAAATAGCAATTGGCTCGCAACGGTTTGCAAAGCGCAAACTTGTGAACCAGTCGGATGAAGGATTAGTCATACGTCTGCTAACTTATCGTCTCAACATGAGTGTTAAAATTTTCTCTCTTATGTCAATCTAATAAAAGTAACACAAAATCTTTCTTCATCTAAGGTTACAACAACCTTTACAATGTGAATTCGTATTCCTAATCTGCTGACAGAACTCACGAATGGATGAGATATGTCCTTTTAAAAAAAGGATAGAGCCTTTAGTCTTGGTCAATTCCTGAGGGGTGCACCACGGTCTCAACTTCATCGGGTATAATTAGAGGTGGTTGAATGCGTATTCAGCCTATACATTGACATGTGGTGACCTACCGATGTATCACCTCAATCCTGGTCTCCTACCAACAAATCCGATAGCAATTTGCTGTTCCAGGAGAGATGGAAGGCTTAGCGAGGGCGGGCGGGTGATCGAGCTATTGACCGCGTGTAGATTATAAAACACCTCTAACCACTGCGCTACACGTAGCCGGATATACCCTTTATTTGTTATAAATATTCTTTTTGCTGCAATCACAGTTTTGAAAAAAGTTTCGTCTGAAAAAAAGGGATGGATGTTAGAGACGAGAGGGAAGGATCAATGTAAAAAAAATGGGTATCGAGAATTTTTTTTGAAATGATCGCTCTCTGAAAATTCTGTCTCAGTGATCGTACAGCGTTCAGAATTGTGACTTATGATGTCTGGCCCAAGAGTTCAAGTTAACATTCGGGTGGTTCTAGTCAGATCACGACAGCCACTAGTACAAGGTGACTCTATTAGAGTGTAATATCTAGGGCCGTTAGAACAGTTTGCTACCCTTCCTTATCTCTCTATGAAGAACCAAATGTGTTTTCTTTAAAATTCAATGAGACACGACGGATAAAACGCAATGATCATAAGTACAAACAGGAACGCGAATAAAATCACCTTTGAGTACTAAGTAAATGAAAAAAAATCTACTTAAAAAACTTAGAAACATTCGATAAAGCGTGGTAGGTGCAATCACTGAAGCAAAGATACAAAAAAAGACGGCTTGAAAGTAGCAGTAGAAAACTTTAAGGGCGAACTGAGAACCTCTGTGAGGAAGTGGAGAATTCTTATGGATGGATGAGAGTATTCTCTTAAGGATCTTCTACTGCTAGCCAAATTTCGGTCATAGTGTTGTGGCGGAGATAGTGAGCACGATAAACTCATCACCTCAAGAGATTTCCAACCTCCAGACACAAGACCCCAAACTGGAGACGTAACCACGAGTCATAGAAATTAGCACCGTACCAGCAGATAACGAGCCGAAAGACCATACGCTCAACGTCTACACGAAAAACAGCGAAACCAATGCACTCATACATGGATAGAACTCCGTGTGGTAGTCAGATTAGAAAGACCACCAGTAAAATTTGCAGTTTAGGAAAAAATGATCGAGTTTAGAAGTCACATGCCCTCAGTGTAAACTTAGTCGCAGCAAATATTTGAAATCGAACAGTAATGAAAACTATAGACTGCTAAGCGAAGAGGAGTCGCAAGTTTGTCTTTGCCATAGTCAGTATTGGAGTCGGCTTGTTGCAACATCTTTGAATTTTTAACGCATCAATAGGAAAAGAACATGTCAGATCATCAAGCCAGAGCCGAACTCATCCATCTAACGAAGCGAACAAGTAGACGAAAATCCGAGGCATTCGGCATGTTCCACGAAATTAGTGGGAAGACGTGTAGGCAAAACAAATGAACTCTTAAGTTATTTTCTGCTTGCCAAATAGAACTGATGCTTTGTTTTTATTTATCACAAGAACTAACTAAATACCTGAAGGACATAGCACATAATACGCCACAAGAAACTACTTGAACCGATAGAAGACACAAAAATACTGTACCGTCTAATATTATGAAGCGCTTGTAAAACGGAGGTTGAAGTGTTACCACGCAATAAAACGTAGTCGTTGGTTCGATCCTGCTCGGATTCACCAAGCCATGCATTATTCTGGAGTCGGAAAATTGATACCAGGTTGCCTTTCAGGATAAAAACACTGATTGGCTAGAGCGTAAAGCCTAGCCGTCCTATAGGTTCTATATGTATTCAATCACCTGTATGATGGGACGAATAGAGTCGACGGCATGGCTCTCTCTTAAGAGATTGATGAAAGCCGAACATCTATCGTTTATCTACCTCCTCAAGCAACAATAAACATTGCTAAATGAAACAGAAATCGCTAAATTCAGCACAGCTCTTCCAAAAAGAGGAAATTTTCCTTATTCTTTTAAGATAATTTTTGACACTTTTAAGCTCATAAAACGTATTAAAACGTTCATTTTTGGACAAGCTCGTATTTTGGACATCTTGAAGAGTTAACAATCAGGATTTCATCCTGTAGGTCACTAGCTTTATCCTCAAACATATTCTTGGTGCTTGGGATTGACACCGTTGCGTTAAGAGCTATAAATATCCTGACTTGTGCCTTAACTTTTGAAAGAAATACAGTCAAAATATTTTAGAAAAGTCATAGATACTCTTACAGCGACATTATGACGCAGCTATTATAAACATGCCAAGCTCTTAACCTTTCAATTGTTTCACTTAGCCAAAAAATACCGACTGTTATCGATAATCCAACATCGCCCACTGTTTGTGTGGCAATAGATAACGGGATTTTTCAAACCCTCTAAGGGTGAAAGTTTCTTGAAACTACGAGAAAACTAACACATCTTCAGAATCACTAATCTCAACTGAGCCATTTTGAGCCATTCCTGGCACAAAACTACTTTTTCGGTCGTCCTACTACTACTCTTATGATTAACTTAGAAGAATCTTCAGAACATTCTAAACAAACATGTACTACAACGAAAGCGAAATAAACAGAAACATTAAGTCACAATATTAACTTTTTATTTGCTGCCTAGAACTCTTTATAGCCGGATATTATGCGAAGTACAACCACAATGGTGCTGAAGTATTTGCAAAACTCCGCATCGCAAATGTCTGCTGTGGGAAACGAATGCACTATTACTTTTTCCGGAGGCTAACGGGCTTCACCACCACACCATGCGTGGGTCCTTCTTTTCGCCTGTCTCTCGACAATGTCGTCATCTTCACATCTGCATCAACTTCATGACTGAGCCTCCATCGGATAGTTGGGGTTTCCGTGTTTTTGTCGTGTTTTTGACTCAAAGCTACTCAAAAGAGCCCCAATATGTGCAGTATTCCATGTAGCCATTCACCATTCACTTCGAAAAATGGTTAGACCGAGGGTTGGAATGGAAAAAGAATATAGATCTGTAGCTTTCAGATAAGGAAACCCACGTATTATGCGTAACTACAGCGTTTAATAAGACTCATCGTGAAAGACTCGTAGGTGGAGGTAGACTGGGGCTGGAAGGAAGCATTGCAGCCCTCGCTCCTCTCAAAGAGTCCGCTGACAAACCGGAGGATCCAGATCTCCATGAATAACCTGTTTTAATCAATAGTTCTCTAAGTGCTCTGCAATGCAGCTGCGATATGAGCTGATAACTTATGCACATCAAAGGTTCTATGCAGTTCTTATACATGACCAAAACAGAGTTTTCTTAAATACAATTTCTGAAATCACCCGAGACACCAAGCTAAAGTTCCTAGCCCACACCCTTGACCGATATCCCAGCTCCCTGTTCCATCACGAAACACATCCAGAACAATGCACATATGGACCTGTTATGTAATGGTCCTTGATGGTAAATAGATGGATAAAGCGATATGATACCTTCACTAAAGAAGTGCGGGTGTGCCCAAAAGAAATTGCTCGGGCGTTTCTGAAAGTTTCTTTAATCGGCTGTATCGACAAAGCTACATGTGGTTATTATGCACAGAATAATAACTACAAAATAGAAGAATTATACGGTAATACAAATAGTGAAGCGATACACGATGCAAGTAGAGAAAGAGGAAGCTAATATCCATCAGATTAATTAAGAGTATAAACGAAAGGAACCGTCCGTTAGCTTAGGAGTACAGCAAAGAATAAACGAATAGTCTGCTGTACAACACCTATAATCCTGCCCAAAGTCGAACATGACCTCTCCAGGGTCTATACCATATGAATAGCAAGAGTGTAATAGGATTCAGAGCAAGCGACATTGTTGCGCATTCGAATGCAGCTAGCTCTCGTCCTTATAACATGCTGAACAAACATTAGACGGGTGACTACAATTGCTCCTGCTGACAAAATGTCAATGTAGGCAAGTATCGCATACTGATGATCGAAAGACAGTACTCACGAAAATTTCAAAACTCGGGTGCATAAGAGCTATATTGAACAAAATTTAAATCCAAAATACAGCTAGGACCTGAGCATATTACTCAAAACCTTCGCCGTTTTACGGGCCATACTGGGAAAATCTTCGTCTGATCTGCCGTTGATTGAAATAAGTCTACAGAATAGAAACATCTGGCGTTTCACTGCTAGTCATAGCCGATCTCTTTAGGACATATTTATTGCACATGGATTATATTATCACAGAATCTCAGAATCAGAATCAATTATCTCTCATCACAGACAGCGTGCATTCTTAATTTACATGATTAATCATTTTTCTTCTTTGAAACTAACAAGCGTCGGGTTATTTGTCTATAAAAACTCCAATATGACAAAGTAAAGATCGAAAATATAGTGAATATCAATAGATATACATCAATGTTGTAATACTGAAGACTATTCAGATGACGGATGTCGAGTTTCAGATGATTTAGTGCTGGTTCGGTGGCTGACACTTGCGCTAGCCTTCTAATCGTTTGACGCATTTCCTCCGGACTTCCCTTTAGTAATCGTGCTGCTTGTCGAACTCGCAGTGTATACACACTAAATTTATATACATGGTACGCAAATACTACATTAAGTACTTTTGAACGTTTCCACTCTTAAAATAAGCTTGGAATCTAGTTAACTTTCAAAAAATGACCGCTCTCTCCCTGCTGAAGGCTACTGACAGACACCTCCATCCGACTAATTCAGAACACAACTAACCTTTCCTCTCCATCTTGTCCAAGTGCCGTATTGATTGCATCAATTATTATCTCTTTAGAAAGCGCTAATTTGTTGAGATTGATTGAAAATCCACGTTCAGCAGCCACTGCGGCATTTGAATCCTAAAGAAAATTAAAATGAATTAAGGAATAAATGGTGGTTCTCAAATACATTTAAAAATGAGAACAATGCTTGTGTAAAGTGTGCGTATAGATCCGTAATGCTATACATATGACAAGCGAGCTGTGTGCAGCCCCATAGTCTACGAATCGAGAAATACATGTTACCATACCGTAGAATTTAAAGAAGATTAGAGATCCCGAAGCAAAAACTTTAAAGAATGGTAAAAAAAAAGCCGCCTTAAGTCTCCAGCTGCTCCATTACTAGACACTTAAGTAATACATGCTTAATGTAAGAATCTACCTGGTCAGCAAACAGAGGCAAAGTGATCATTGGGACGCCAAACAGTAACGCTTCATGGATCGAATTCATCCCACCATGTGTTATGAACAGTTTCACTCGTCCATCGGCTATATAGAGAACAATCAGTAACTATCGACATCAAAGCCGAAAAGTCCCAAAAAAGTTCTTATTAGAAGAAAAAATGAATAAATCAGGGACCATTCTTGCCTTTACAGGTTTATGAAGTAGTCATTATCGAAATTATCAGTGAAAGTGTTACCTAGAAGATCTACTTGTGGAAGCCAGCTGTGAAAATAAATGTTTGGAGTGGTTGTGTTTGCTATTGCATCATCCTTCCATATAACTACGTAGTCTGGGAATGATCGAAATGCTTCAATAAATGCTGAAATCGGAGGACACCTCAAACGTTTTGTTTCCTCCATAGCGAAGAGAGAACGAAAATAATCGATACTTGGTTGAACGAACCTCATAGATTTCACATAATAGATTTTGAAATACAAAATCATAAATTTGAAATGCTTTTCGACCGTTTTTAGGCGTAAATGAAGTGCATAAAGAGGAGCTATAATGGATAGCGATACCTATTCTGACGGGTGATTGCTGATAGCACTGGTAGAGAGAAAAACTAGCTGAGAGACAGGGGAAACGAAGGACCCGCATGATGTGGTGGTGAGCGCGTTAGCCCCCGAAAAAGATAATGGCTTGTTTTATCCCCGCCGACGACACCTGTGCTCCAGAATTTGCAAATATCTCAGCATCATTATGGTTGATTTCACATAATACCGTGCCATGAAAAATTGCAGTAGGCAACAAATAAATAGTTAACATTTTGATACCTAATTTATTTAAATATTCGCTCAATCCTTGTAATGCCTTAAATCTAAGGGTGAAATAGAGTACCTAATCACGAGATTCTTTCCATGAGCATCGTTAGACAAATGATTAGTTGATAGACGAACCTTGACGAATATCGAATGGCATATGGCTTGACTTCACCAATGAACCCAGAGAGAAAAGAATTGCTCCTTTAGTGCCTTTTGAAATAATTCGTTCAAATTCCTAAACGGGGTAAAAATAAGGATAGAAGTTAGAGACTTTTGAAGTCGTATGGTAAATATATAGCTCCGTGGAACTTAATCACAAACTAATAAAGCATTAAGCTCTCACATCACTCAACGGGACTGGAGCTGGGATGGCAGAGCCTCCAAGGTAATGAATCGAGCGCAAAGTTGGCCTGGTAGACTCCGTGAACTCATTGGTGTTCATTAGAAAATAATCCGTCTTTTTCTAAATATCAGCATAAGATTGCACGAGTGAAGTTCCCATGTCACAGATGACCATATCAATAACTCAAAAGACCGACTTTCTATAAATCTCGGCATAAGTAATCGATAATTGGAGGTAGTATGAATATTCTGTTCAAGGCCAAAATTTAACGAGAATTCCACGAATGTGTGACAGAACAGATCATATTTCGCCAGATTTACACAAGAAGCAACAGAGTGGGCTTGAGGGAGTCCCACCAAACCTAAGTATTTAATCGTGCATAGAACCATACCTGAATGAGTTCGTGCAAATCTGGAAAATCAGGAAATCTACTCTCAAACAGAGCTTGTTCAAAATGTTCACAGATATTGGCAAATATCCAGCCTAAACTAAAGTGTGAAAAGAAACTCGACCTTAGCAACAAAGGCAAGAAACGTACTTAACCCATTGATGAGCACATTGGACAGCCTACCAATAAAGTTCATGCGACCTCCATAACTTGTTAGAGAAGCTGAAAAAAACACGTTCTCATTAGAAACAGTTGAATAAAAAAAACTTTCTAGGACTTCTTCATCGATCTTCGTAAAAAGGCTAGTATAAAAATATACCCGGAACAAAACTAGACTGTCTTTCCATACCAAGAATACGATAGTGATGATATCCAATGCCAATTGCTGATGCGAGCATGGTTTTGGGCACCCCTTGAAATATTCATTACTCTGTAGTAATGAAAAGTTACCATAGGCTTTATTAAATACAGAGTTTACAAACCTACTAGTTGTGTAGCAAAAAAAAATTTATTGTTAACTGGATGAAAACTGAAACGAAATAGAGATTCCTACCAGCCAACTCCATTACACCTGCTGGACAACTATGAAACATTTCATAGATTCCTAGATCAAACTTCGAATCACGCAACGTTCTTATTAGTGTAGGGTCATCAACAATGCCTAAATAATTCTTGATTGAAGATCAATACGAGTCTAATTTAAGTATATAATAAAGTAAGAGCCCTTATAGCATAGCGGTTGGAGGCGCCCTGCAACACACATGGGATCCATCCGCGCGACCCTAGTTCACCAAGCCATGCATTCGTCCGCGGTCGGCAAATTGGTACCAGACTTGCCTGGGAGGATATCAGCATTGGCTCGATACATCGGCAGGCCACCGCGAGTCATTATAAAGGCCAGATATGCATTCAATCTTCTCTAACGATGCTCAATGAAGTCGAGTTCATGGCGTATCCCTCAGGAATTAACCGACGCCGAGTGCTTTATTCTTTATCCCTTTAATAAAGTAAAAAAACCAGAAGATAAAGAGTAATACACAGCAACTCACCTTTGCAAATTCTGTAGGCGTAAACCTGCATCTTTATAAAATCAATCAGGCTAAGACCGAATACGACTTTGAACACTTTGCCTTGTTTGAATGTTAACGTTTGCCAATCAGCTGGATCATAATAAGGGGAACTATACCTAAGACCCAGAAATCACTGAGTAAAGAGCGTTGGAAATAAAGAATTCCAAAGACAACAAGTAGCCTTAGTTATGTAAATTACCTTATAACATGCTTCACAAGTTTCGTACCTGTGTCACCTTTGAAATCTGAATCAAATTCGACCATTAACAAAGTCTAAATGTAAACGTATTTCATCATAACCTGACATTTGTCCTTAAGTGATCAACAAGACCATAACTGATCAAACTTATAAAAAGCGATCGAACGCACCACATTATGACCAGCTCCTTCCAATATATCGGCGATATTTCCAAGAAAATTATTATGACTTTGGCCCACGGTGCTGGTCCATACTGCAACAAAAAAGTGAATGTGACAAATCTGTCCCAATATAATAATAATTACTAGTAAAGCTAGTTTCTAAACTGTATTCCACTACTATTTGCGAAAATTCCACTCGACTTACACCAATCGTAAATAAGAGGATAAAGCTCTCGGTATTGATCAATCCCTGAGGGATTGCGCCATGCATTCGACTTCATTAAGTATCCTTGGAGGTGATTGAATGCATATCTGGCCTTTACAATGACTCGTAGTGGCCTACCGATGTATCGAGCCGGTTTGGTACTAATTTGCCGAGCCCGGAGGGATGGAAGGCTTGGTGAGCCCTGGTGCGCTGGGATTGATCCCATGTGTATTACGGGGGGCCTCCGATCACTGCGCTACACACGTCCTTTGCACCAATTGTATATGAAAATAATAATTAGTGAAATACAGAACGAACCTAGAATATTTAAAGCGATTGAAGAAGAACACAGTAATATAAGAATGAACTCAACAACGACGATCGGCATTTGATGCCAGAGTAGAAGACCTAAGACAAAAAAAGAAAAAAAACCCTGTAATGCTAAGTGACCTGGACTGTAAAGACCAGATTACTTGCCTACAACCAATATACATCTACATATAAAATATGTATTTGTGCTTTATTAATGCCTTTAAATTGTTGAACTTACACGAGGTTGTTATCCAACTTTCATTCGGGCTAAAGATTTAGAAAACAAACTTAAAGCTTAAGAACTTTACTTGCGTTTGTGCTTTTGTTTACACTTCATACTTTGCTTCACTATACATTCATACTTTTATTTATATTGTTTAGTATCTTATATTATTATGACCAGCTGCTTCTAATGTATCGGTGACAGTTCCTAGAAAATTATTGTGACTCTGGCCGACGTTGATGTTCCACACTATAACAAATTATTACCTACAATTTTATCATTGTTGTCCTATTTAGTCTTTTGTTTGACATCCATCTTATATATACAATAAATACTTATTTATATTTCTTTACACATTATATATGGACCCTCCTAACGACCGCCTCAACGTGGCTGGAAGGTGTTTCCGCCTGTCTGGCTGCGATATGCTGAGGATGAATTCAACCCTCGGCAGAGTCTCCCAACGAGTCCGGCGTTTTCATCAAGAAGTCTAGCTAAGAGCAAACCAATACTAGAACAGTCGCATGGTGGAAAATCTCCCTCTGATCCACAACGGTGTCGACTGGATGGGCTGGTGAAGACGTGATGATGGCTTTGAATAGGCTAACTTCGGGACTCCAGAGAACTAAATGGCTGAATCAGCAAAACTCGGAGGAGATGGAAATTATGCTGGAGCCCGCACAAACAGTGAAGACGTGCCATTTAAGTATCTAAGTAAATATATATGGACAGAAGATTCTGTTACCAATAGACTTATTCCTCCGTGGGATTTGCTATGAAACGTATCGAGGATAAAAGAATGAAACCTACTTTCTGGATGGTTAGTATCCTGTAGAAGTTGCAGTCGGTTGCTGGTGGATGTAGGGTACCTAGTGGGTACCACTTGTTGCACCATGATCTACCGGCGTCACGGTATCGATTTTTCGAGGGAAGCATGCAACGGAGCAGATTTCCATTAAAAGGAATGAAAGTTGCATCTTTCCTGTCGAATGTTTATAAACCAATGGCTTATATTGTTTGTCAAACTTCTTTAAGTACCTTGTAAACGTTCTAACAGGTACCTTATTAAACGTCCTTCTCATTTTTTGTTACATGACGCGCCACCACGTGTATCACTCTGCGCGTATCCCAGCGCTTCCTGGAGTAAATTCGTCTTCTCGCATCCAGCAACCACGAAGGCAGGCCCTTAAATTTTTAGTCGTAAATTCTACGGTGCTGTTCGACGATTTTCGTCCTCGTTATGAGTGCCGTTGAATGCTGGCCCGATGGATTATTCTCCTTGTAGTTCTGATACAAACGCGTTTGAGCATTCTCACTTCTGTTAGAGGTAGTGGAGCGTTCCCAGATAAGTCTGGTGCCAATTCCCGAACTCACATTCCAGAGAGATGAAAGACTTGGTAGAATCGGGGCATGTCAAAGTAGCACCTGGCAAGGTTCCGTCGTTCGGATAACGAGCGGAGTCACTCCTACTGCGCCAACCGCCCCCTTTCCCTTCTTTATATTAACACTAGAACTTGACGTTTATTTCAATATAACTTCCTAGTCTGAACGACATCTAATTTTGATTACACCCACTGAATAATGAAATCAGCGAATCCATGAAAAGCAGTTAACAAAAACCGGACCACGTGTGCCAAAATGGGTGCACACTTATCCAGTAGTTCGCAGTGGTTTTTCTCTATCGCTCTTTCTTCATTCTATCGATAGTTTGCCCAACACATATGTCAGTGGATGATTTGAAAAGTTTTCCTCTTCACCTAATAATTTACGAAAACCTATTTTGGACGAGCTAATTTTGTGGCGAGAGACTATTGCTGCTAAGGAGTGTATGCATGAGAGGCAGTATGGGAAATGGAGGGGCGCAGAAGTACCTTTACTTGAGAACTCTAATTCGACAGTTAAGAAGAGCATTCCGCTATGAGAAGACGATGAGCTACTAAGGAGGCTCCAGAATGTCTCGATGTTCGCAGAGTATCCATTCATCAGTGAAATTCAGCTCAATTTGTCTTTCGAATCAGTTAACAAGTGTCCTGCAAAGCCTCCTATTTTCTATTTATTTCTCAATCTACAGCCTAAAATCTATACATAGTCATCTATTTACAAGTAAGACTTTCAATCTCTACTTACAACCAACAATCTTTACATAGAATTCCGCACTGGTGATGTAATCTCCAAGCGAACGCCAACGTCCTCTTGGAAGTCTACCCAAACGAGCTGCGGACGTGTTCGTGGCAAACGATGTAACGGCAACCATACGCACTCACAGATGGCGTTTCTAGATTACAAAGTACCGCCCAATCGCCTGCCTGCCAATGAGATCCGTCCCTTCTCCTCAACTCGTCGGCCCGCGGAAGAACTGTGCACTAACTATGGGTGTAGAGATACCCTTCTTCTTCTAACAAACAAGACAGAGGCTTAGTTATAATCACAATCTTTACCCTTTTATTTACTGCCTTTTTTCTTTTCAATAGCAGGGTATGTTTTATGTTAGCTGAGAGACAGGCAAAACGAAGGACCCGGATGGTGTGGTGGTGAAGTGCGCTGCTCTCCGGTAAGGACAACAGCGCTTGTTCGTTCCCCACCGCATACACCTGCGGTCCGAAGTTTTGCAAATATTTCAGCATTATAAACCAGACAGACTTCAACACTACATCCTGTGCGACATCTCTAGTTATGAATGGATCCTTTCCAGTACGTACCTAAATTCTGGCAGTGCAGCCTTTTCTCATACAAGTTTAGGTAGATTGATTCTGTACTTGTGCTTCTTGTGTAGGATAGACAACCAAGATTGACTTTTCTTCTGAACTGTACGCTGGATTTGTCAACACATACGAATTTTCCAGAGTTGTACATTTCGCTGCGGCTCCATTTGATAGGGTTGACTCTGTTACAGGTTGTATAGTCGACAAGTTGGAGATTTGAAATATATTTTCAAAGAAATATTGGAGAGAAAAGATGAGCTCGCTCTACGATTTCATCTTCTCTCCCCGATTCGCTTTGTTCAGTCGCTCCAACAGAAAGTAGACTCCACGACAGCTTGCTAATTTCCAACTTCTTCACTGTCACTTTCGATGGAAAAGGAATTGAGGTTGACGACGAATTCGTAATCAGAGAACATGAAGATAGAGGTAAGTGGGAAAGGAAGTGAGGGAAGAAAAGAAGAGACCAATGGATGAAGTATAGGGTGACGATAGCCTTAGAAACCCAGTGCCTCCCATATTTTTTCAACAAATATTCTAGAAATTTCCTCATGAGTCAAAGAACAATGATTGTGATGTCTCTGCTAAAAACTATACATAATTCCATTCATTTATTGACGCTGTGAATTTCTGTACCTATTGATCGATCGCCGTTGCAACGAAAGTACGCAGTTTAACTTTACTCGGTTGTTGGGAACACAAACCCTAGTATTATCAATAATGGTGGCCAATATCAATAATAACAACCAATACAATAGTGCAAGTTCGACTCCGCTTCGGGCCAACTAAACCTCTCATTCTTCCGGAGTCAGGAAATTGGTACCGGACTTCCCTGGGAAAAAACCACTCGCTGCAGTCCAATTGGGAACGCTCCAGCCCGACTACCTCAGGTTATCAGGGAAACTACTCGACCAGTATTCTACGAGATTCAAGATGAAATGGAAATCCTCAAGCAGCAGCCGAAGCCACACGTAAAAGTTCCTCAAAGTACCACAAAGTTAAAGATCCTCGTGGATAATGGATGCGAGGAAACAAGTCGAATGTGAGAAGTGCTAGGATCCGCACAGAAGACGTGAACAGAGATCAAACAAAATAAGCTTACTTGATCCTTGAATGGTCCGTCCTCAGTGGCTGTGCGGACTCCGCACAATCTTCATCTCTCGGTCATTTGCTGGTTAAGCCATTATGATTCCTTGGACGTCCGAGGTCAGCCCGGCCAAAGTCTGCCCTAGGGTCACCACCACAGGCAGTTGCAGCCCTTGTGGATCAGAGGGAGATTTACCACCATGCGACTTTGATACCAGGACCGTGGTTGATCCTGGTATTGGTTTACTCTTAGCTAGGCTTCCTGATAGAAACGCCAGACTCCTTCTCAGCTTGGGAGACCCTGCCAGAGGATGAATCCCCGCTGTATATCGCAGTCCGGCACCCAGGAACACCTCCCAGCAACAATGGGGCGGTAAACCCTTGGGGGAAATAAAATAAAATAAAATAAAAAATAAAAATATTACCAAAAATTTGTAGTTAACACTTTTTAAAGTTATCTGAAAGTATATTTTAAAAAAATTTTCGAAAAATGCCGCCATTAACTTTTGAAAGTGAAAATGCTTTGTCATGGCCGTTGTCCCGGTGGTTGAAGATAATGACGGTGGTATAGTTTACTGATACAAACTTACTAGTAGGAAAATATTGTACTCTTTCTTTTTGGCATCCAGATCCACACACATTTTTGCAGTTCAATAAGTCATTGTGTGAGTACTGCTTTATTAGTTCCTGCAATTTCTACTCGTTTTTGCATGTTTGAAGCTCTGTGCTATCTTGCAGCAGAGATCTCCTCCTCATTTGAAAATTTCTTGCCTAATTTCAAAAAAAGAACAACAAATGGATATAGCCATATATACATACATCTTTATTCGTATACTTATTTATTTATTTACTTGTTTATCCACGGATCTCCCTCATATGAGAGATCTCGAGCCGGTTAGTCGCAAGGCTACGTGGCGCGTCCTCAGGTGGCGGATAGAGGTTTAATCGCAGTCCAAAAGCGACCCTTGCTTCCCTGAGACGCAGGTGGATCCAGGGAATAGACTCCCTGTTTCTGCTGCGCTGATTTGACACATGCTTTCTGTATTTGCTAGGCGTATTCACACATGCGTTCGTGGGTGTTCTCGTTTATGCGGATTGTGATCTACGAGTCAATTCGGCCTGCAATCAAGTGAAAGAGAAGTATATGGGGACGGTTAGGAGTCGCGTTCAATAAATATCCACTCTGGGAGAGACTGGCAAGCTACCCGTGAGTATACCCAGCCCCCCCCCCCCCCCCCCCCCCCACGTTCAGAGCCCTGCATGCTATACTTGGGTATCAAAAAATGCTAAACACAGTAAAAAGAACGGGCCTCATTCTCCTGACCCCGAAAGAGCCCCCAATTTCGCAGCGTTGGGTAGGACGAGTATGGAGAGGTTGCTAAAATCTCAGGGCCAATGGAAGCTGCCTGAATAACGAAGAACTAAGGTGACGATCTGTACTTGCAATGCACGTACACTTGCATCCGAGTCCTCGATAGAAGACTTGCTCATGCAAGCAAGAAGGATAGGGTACGACGCCATCGGCCTGGCCGAGACGAGAAGACGGCAGACTTTCAACGCCGTCTACGACACCGGAGAGGAACTGTTCCTCAGAACATGCGACAATAGAGGAGTCGGAGGCGTAGGAGTTCTCGTCAATACGAGTTTGCCCATGAACATCGATTCATTCGAACAACATACAATCCGAATCGGACGTTTACGATTAAGAAGACGTGAATCAATTCCGGCTTTGACAATCTTCGAAGAAGTTGAAGCGTTCTATATGGACTTGGAGAAGTTCTACAGAGAAGACCACACATTGGTCGGGTCGCACAGAAATCGCGTGGAAGTATAATGTCATTATACTTCCACGCGATTTCTGTGCGGTTGGTCTCTACGTGACATACTTAGTGGAAACCTCATAGAAAGCGGCTCTGAAGAAGGCGAAATCCGCCGAAACGTCAGCTTAATCGTGAACAAAGAATAGTAACAACTCGCGTTTGCTCAACAAAAATACGAAGAAAATCACTTGATCAATGCCGAGGTTAATAGAAAGTCGGTCGTGGCAGTTACTGCAATGCACAAAGATTCTTCGTGAGCTGTACAAAAATTTCACAACCACGATATCACCATTCTACAACGATATTAACATTGACGTCAAAAGAGGAGTGAGGCAAGGCGTTACCATCTCGCCAAAGTTATTTACCGCCACCCTCCAAAACGTCATCCGAACATTGGAATTAGATAAAATGCGAGTGAAAATCGACGGTCGACAGTTACACCATCTTCGCTTTGCTTATAACATCGTCCTTATGACATCAAACATTAGCCAAGCAGGACGTGTGTTTGACGACTTTGATAAAGTCTGTGGAAAGATCGGTCTTCGACTAAATCTCACAGAAACGATGTTCATGAAGAACGGATTGGTTTCGCATGCCCCATTCACGCTCAACGGAACGATTGTCTCCGAATGCTCCAGTTATGTCTATCTAGGTCGGGAAATCAATATGATGAACGACCTAGCTCCAGAGCTGAGCACAAGAAAACGAGCGGCTCGTGGAGCTTTCAAGAGTAAACCAAAGTAAACCAGTTGGTCCTGCTCGTTCAAAGAACAGAAACAGAAAATCACGCCTTCTCTGTGATGTCTTCTAGCAGTTTTTACTATGTGACCACCCATACCCATTCATTAACTCTTCCAGTCCCCTCGATTATGGGAAGAGGTTTCTTGAAGACTTTTGACAAAAGTTACGCGTTGGATCCAATCCGAACATGTAAGCTCATCTAGGCATGAAGTATTTAACAGTACTGCGCGATGTGGATAATATGGACAGGTCCTTTTACACTGTATCCGATTAATGTGCATTCAACTAATTTTCACTGTTACCCCACCAGTTATAAAGTACTGAACGCTCCAGTGATTAAGAAAACTTCTGCTTGATCTTCAACTTTTAAACTCTTTTTGTTTTTTCGCCTGTTTGTCTATTTTTTAGCATGGGATAGGGCGTGCACTCGTTCCTTTCCTCATTTCTGAGTAAAAGATAGAACGTAGAACGTAGGGCGCTCATACTTAGTGATGCACCGTACATTCATCTTTTCTATTCATAACAGAAGCGACTGAATGCTTATTCAACCTATAAAATCACTTGTGCAGAGCTACCGATGCATCCAGTCGGAGTTTTTACCGTCATAGCAAAATCTGATTAAAATTTTCCGACACCCGAGAGATAAAGAAAGGCTTGATTAGTCTAAGGTGTGGCATAGAACTAACGACCATGTCCATCACTAGACATCTCTTACCACTGCGCTACATTCCCCACAAATTACGAGCACATTCAAACTTGTAACCATGTATATAAGATGCCGAAAACAAAACTGCTAAACATTTAATGAATAATCTGTAGTATTGATTGGATTTCTTTTGTAGACAACAATTTTTCAGCCGATATTGTTCACCATTAGAGTAATGAACGGTGTGAACGCTACGCCAGCCATCACACCTGGAATTATGTAGGATTTAAGATATCAGCGAAATTATAATTAATTAGTACCTTAATCTTGAAAATAACAGAAAGAAGAAGAATTAAAAAGCAGTCTCGTAAACGTTCCTTCAAAAGAGAGCATAATACAGGCAGTTTTTCTTTGTCACAGAAAAGTAATGTAAAGATTGAATAGACCAACGCCCCATCCATTGCAAATAGGTGGGACGGCAAAAGATTCGAAGAAGCTTCCTACCCTTTGCTATTGGAAATATGACTGAATTGCTAGCGGTTGTAACACTATATGAATAGAGTGACACTTAAGGTTGAACAGCGAATATAGCGGTTGATTTTCGTGGACTTTCCCTCCCTGATTACCATTGTCTCAATTTTGTGAGGGGTTGTAGAATTTGTCAGAATTATCCAAAAGCCCAACGCCATCGCACGAAAACTGCACTGAGAACAAGGTAACGTACGGATTTCGCGCTGTTCTACTAAAATACAAGACAACAATTCTCCCAAATCTCCCGATCCATAGCATCTGGTTGTTGCCTGCGATCACCACATGGGAGCTATGTAGCATGATTATCTCTGGACTCAAAGAAAGTAACTCACCCAACTTCGGTCGATAAAATGGCAGTTGGATAGAAAATCTGCTAAAGGCCTTCAGAATCGTGATAAGGAGTCGTTTAAGTAAGCGGGTACTGGCCAGTATATTGTTCATGCCGATAATGCATAATTAACGCAATTCAATTGTTCCTATTCTGATGGTGGTCGACGATTTCGTGAGAAACAAACGAATGCACCACGTGCTGGTTGAAAGCACTACTCGCCAAGATGAACCAGTTACACAGGCACGTAATAGTTGCTTACTTATTGTGGGTTGTCGGAAGCAAAACTATGCCCAGTAAAAGTTCATTGAAATAAAGATAGATATTGATTGTTTTGTAGCACTATCTGTCCAGGTTTAACCATAGTAAATAGGTATTTCTCCTTGGTCTCGGTTCACGGAACTCTTGCGAAACAAAATGAGTTCGTTAATGCAATTAAAATTTAATGTTGCCAATAACTTCACCTGCAACTAAACAAAGCGCTGCTGCCATGCCAGCGGTTTTCGATAGTGACTCGGGTACGACCCTGAAAACTTGTACATTTCACTTTAATATTGAATGAATAGTAAAGTGATTCTTGAAAATAGTATCATTACTGATGTTCGGTGAGTTAACTCGACAAGGTGATGACCTATCATGTAATTTTGTAAATATCAACAAAGCACTGCACCAATATAGGGAACAGCCCTCTGCACCCTCTCTATCCCATTAGGTACCACACGTATTGGTATTTCTCGGTGAATTTCCTCCCAGCTTGCAATGGAGGAGCGCAGGCTATTTGAGAGTACATCGGTATTCTAACTATCTTCTGGACAATATTCATTCTTAAGGAAACGCTAAACCTTTCTAATCCGACCTACCACGCTAGAGCAAGCGAATGAATTTCAGTGGTACTACCCTTAATCTCTACTTTATCGCTATCTTATCCTTATCGGTGGTTTCAAATACATGGAAGGTAAGGCGACCGCTGTGTTTTATGGTTTCTTGCGCTCACTAAAGCATTAACATTTTATCACTCTGCTTTACTTTATTACTATTAATCTCCAATAAATGTCGTTATTTTTCGTGTCTTGGTAGAAAAAACACTTATGAGCAATCGGAAAACGCTAACCTGGGAGCGTACATCATTCCAAGTGAACTAAAATACCCGCTGCTTAATGCCATCACAGCGTTACCGATGATGAAAAACCATTCATTTTGGAAGATTACCGGCATCACACGGTCATCTATGTTATAATTGCAGAGCATAAAGTACGGAATGAATAGAAGGCGTGCCAGAACCGGTAAAAGTAGTGTCTTTGGTCCTGGCTGAAATTATAGTAGTATTAGAATGTTGAACATAAATGATAACTAGGTACCAGACTAGCAGAGTGACACGAAGAGAAACCAATATGAATTATTATAGATTCGGAAATGCCCAACGGGTTCTCTAACGCGAGGTGCTCGAATCCCTTGAGGTGTTTTTAACCTATTCACCATCGGCTGCTATCAAGTTAGAATCGTTTACGTACGTCGGGGCGTCGAATTTCCTCTCTCACCTGGGCCATAAGTGATTCTCCTAAAATAACTCACTCTTTTAATAGCTGATTAACCTTTCTTCCTGCTTACTTGGCGTTCAAGCCTACCTTAAGAAAAATGTAGTAAAGTCAATAGCAAAATTCGAAATAAGCACAGTGCTGGTCGTTTCTATCCTCTTTGATACAATCTCTGTGTTCTCGTAATTCTGAACGTCGCTCATCGCCTTCTGAACAGCTCCGGTGCTCTTTTACGGTGCTGGAGCATTCAGAAATATTCGTTAAGTTGAGGGAGAATAGGGTTTGAGAAGCGAGATAGTTTCTCACGAAAGTCGTTTTCTGAAGACCGATTCCCAAACAAATAATGTCAAGGTTGGCTAGCATAACTTTCTCACGGCTAATGGTTGATGTTATAAGAGCAATGTCATCCAGCAATGGAAGATGGAACAGTTACAGGTTATTGACCCTTAGTTCCATAATATCTCCTTCCGATTTCCATAGAGCGTTCTCGAAAGCGGCAATAAATAAATTTCGCGATATGAGTTTGTCGCTACTATCATCGAGCGCTTTGTTGATTGTGGTGCTCTCTTGAGTCCAGAATTGTTGCATAACAAAGAGCGGCCAACGTGCTGCCTAAGTCGTGTAGCTTCCACTTCCTGCAGAACAGCAGGATGTTGGCTTCTATAAACCAAAAGCCTTACATTCTTGCAGATAATGTATGAAAAGCCAGCCAGTATAATGGTAAAGAACGACTTCTTACGGACAAAAAAACCGGCTTATCGTAGTTCGAAAAAGGAGAGTCGATGTTCCCTAAACGGACTACAGCGATAGCTTAGTAGCATACTAGAACATCACACCTTTAACAAATCGCAAAATACGGTAGCTTTTTTGCTTCGCTTCTTAAATTCCACGGCTTTCTATCCCTTCTGGAAAAGATTTCTGCGCAGAGAAGATGATAGTCAGACCTAATGTAGAAGTTTGGAACGTGAGCAAAACGATTAGGGAAAACTTTCGTTTTACGACTTTCTCAATTTTATAACGATATTGCCGATCATAAGAATCACATCTCCAATATTTCGCTCATTGACTCTGGAAACATGAATTAGCACTGATATCCTTGGTCTTCTTGGAACACTCAGCAGGGCTTCACACACCATCCTTCCCATCCAGTCTGTGCATTCTAACATGTCCTTCGGACAAATAATTTCATAAAAAATGTTGTCTTCCTTTAAATCTTCATCAAATGAAAGCAGAATGCCTAGATATCCTGCATTGCTCCGCATATAGCCAGCCATATGGATCCATTTTGAGTTAGTAGTTACTCAAATGAATAACTATTCTTGAACAAGCTCGTCTTTGAACGGAACTGTCACATCTAGGAAGGAATAGCTCCTCACTAGCATCACAAACAGTAATCACATCTCATCCCGCTCGTATTAGTTTTATCCAACAGCGCGATATCAGCTGCTTCAAAGGCAAGCCTAAAAAAGCCGTTTAGTTTCTGTCTTTTTTTGGTAAGAAGTATCCATCGTTAGCAGTGCCCAACTTTTCCAATTTAGACGTGGTGCGAGTCTGTTCCAGACAACACCGAAACAACTCAGTTACTTGAACACATAAAGCGAACGGTCTGTGCTCGCATTAATCAAGAAGGCCGTCCTTTGCTTAAACCTATAAGATTACCCGGAAGGATACTCGGTCCTCCGTAACTGAGTCTGGCGAGCTGGTCGAGTTGCGAAAGAAAGCAAAAATAAATTCGGGCTCCTCAGATCAATCCCATTAACGGGTGATTGCTGATGGCTCTGATCAATAGGAATCTAGCTGAGAGATAAGCGAAATGAAGAACCCGCATGTTGTGATGGTGAACGCGTTAGTCCCTGGAAAGGGTAACAGCGCGTTCGTTCCCCACCAGAGATACCTGCCGCCCTCAGTTTTGCAAATATCTCAGCATCATTGTTGTTCTGAAAGCACTCTAATACTTACTATTTGTATAAAATTAGCAGCTGTTGAACCCACTGCTGCCATAAGATTGAAATTGAGAAACGTAGTGAAACCAGCATAAAGTTCCCCTGAATTTGATCTCAAATCAACAAATTTGCCATAAGGTTTTCATCAGTAATAGAGAGGTACAAATCAAAAAAGGCGTCAGAATAAGAAACAAAAAGACGAACTTGAGAAGATGCCGTTCCATGGTTCGCCTTTTTTATTGGGCACGGTCCCGGCAAGTACCGTAGGAAAGACGGCCAACGTCACAAAGAACACCATGAACACACTTAACAATTGTGGCCAACACTGAAATCTCTAATGCTCAGTTTTATGTAATCAGCAATTTTCCTTTAGGTATGCCTCTCTCTCACCTTTTTTCCTATCTTTGGTACTCGATAATGGTGTCAATACTAATGCGAACTTTTTTTGTCGTTTTGGATTACTAATATCACATTAGCGAGAGAGGGGATAGAGCAGTGGTTAGTGGTGCTGTCGCTATGGAAGTAGGGGCGTTAATTCGATCCCCGCCCCAACGTTTTCCGCCAATTCATCTGGGAACACCTTAGCCGCCTACCTCCAAGATTGCCACGAAAAATGTTTGGAGACTTTTGTGGACGATGAATTTGTGGAAAACGAAGCGAATGTAAGAAGTGCTTAGATTCGCACAGTAGATGTGATAACGAGAAATGTAAAAAAAATGTCACACTATCAATACGATCGGAGTTTCTGCACAAGAAGATGATAATACGATTATAAAGACGAGATGTACAGTATTTACAGAGGTGTTAAAGTCTGTGGACTCACATTTTTGAATGTTTCGAGAAATTGAGCCAAACTTGGTCGGGTAGCGTTTTGTGCTAAACGACTTCTTCTACCCTTTTCTGTATAGAACTTGTAGAAATCCTTCAAATAATTTCAAATACAGAGAAGAAAAAGAAAAGCGGAAATGTAGGTAGCTTCAACTAAAAAATAAAACAGTTTACTTACTAAACGCGTTAAAACTACTAATGATATCTCGCATAATATAAGCGTAGCCAATGAGATCGAGAAATACACTAAAGCAACCGCTTTGTAGTCGTTTGGAAACCCTGAAATTAAGAAAAAGAAAAAATTGTTTCTAGGACTTACAATAACGAATAGGTGGTAATCGCAAGGAATCACAGCAAGAAAGTTTCATCATTTAAAATGCTTCCGTTTTTCTCCGATGAGTAGATTACTGTGAGTATGAGACATGATGCGTTATTTTTGAAACAATGAGCATACGAGAGCGAAACCTACCAGCCGTGCTCACTATAGACAAGACGCTGGTGAATGTTCCGCAAATGTTGTTGCCAACCACTAGAGCATTTGTATAGGCGGCAGGGAAATCAGCTGTCAGGCCGAAAACGGAATTCTGAAATGTAGGGCAATTTTTCAAACACTAAATGGTAATACAACCACGACGTTGCTGAGATATTTGCACAACTCCGGACCACAGGTGTATGCAGTGGGGCTCCCTGCTATTAAGAAGAAAAAGGCAGTAAATAAAAGAGTTAAGATTGTGATTATAACGAGGCCTCAGCTTCACTGGGTTCAATGCCGATATTGGCTCCCCAGATCAATCCCGTTGACGGCTGATTGCTGATGGCAAAAAAAGATCGATAGAACTAGCTGAGATACATGCAAAGCGAAGGACCCGGATGGTGTAGTGGTGAAGTGCGCTGCTCCCCGGTAAGGACAACAGCGCGTGTTCGTTCCCCACTGCATACACCTGTGGTCCGGAGTTTTGCAAATATCTCAGCATTTCATACGAGTTATATCTCAGCAACGTTGTGGTTGTATTTCGCTTAGTACCCTGCCGCGAAATTATAGTAGGCAGAAAATAAAAAGGTATAACTAAATGGTAAATTTTTTTGCCCTATTTTCTTCCGTTCCTTGCGTACCCACGTCACCATTTCCTCAAGGAATTCAAACTCAAATATGGAGCAATGAATCGTCTTAACTAGTTCCATTCTTCTCTTTTCAAAACAATGCCCTCTTTTCTTATTCGCTTTGGCCGCTTGATCACATAACTGTTGGTGAGTAGTGAAAACTCAGGCGTCAACAAGTAATCAATCGCAAGAAGTAAACAGCAGACCTGATTTGACTATATTTGTAAATTAATTACTAACATGATTGCCTCTTTCGATTATTTTCATGAATTTTTAATGATTTGTCCAACTTCGTTTGCAACAAAGCAATAAGAGAATCTTTCAAGAAGGAGAGCCTTTACCAAGGCCATAAGCACTCTGCTCGCTCGACAGGATGTGGACAGTACAGTTAAACTCCATCTAGAACCGGAATAAGAAGACCGTCTTCAATGTCTATTTCGACATTTTGGTTGGTAAGATACAGCCTCTATACCAGAGTTAGGAAGGATGGTTATGTTGCCCTAGTGGTTCTCTTCAAATCTCGACATTCAGTCCAGCCGGTAAAATTCGTACAGTAGCCGACCAAGATAGAATCGTAGCATTCGATTCATATGGAGTCAGATTTATCTGAATATAAATTTTCGGACCAGTGGAAACCTGATAAGATCGTGCTACTACAGAGTGAGGATAGTGAATGAGGCAAATTCCACGTCTTTTTTTGACTTACGGAAGCTACCCTTAAAAGATTCGTGTAGATGAAGGAACCCATACGAGCAAGTAGGGCTTCGAGAATGCTTCAGGATGGCACATCGTATTGATTTGTGGTTGTAAAATTACTAGGCTCCTCAGTGTTTTGCATTTTTTGACATAAAGACCTTCGACTGAGTTGACGCAGAGCTCGTTAAAATGGTGACAACAGACAGGACGCTCCTATTGATATGCAAAGATTCTCCACGAAGAATATCAGCAAATTCACAGTTACCCTTCTCCCGTAATGACTCAAGGGTGCTTCTTGCCTTAACGTAAACTACAATGGTGAAGTGCGAGCCCATAATCTATTATGTGGGATGCTCCATGCACAGGACACCATTAAGGATCATAGAAGTGATTTAATGCATATTTGAGCTATACAGTGGGTTGAAAAGCCCACTGATGTACGTAATCAGTATTTTCAACGTCGCAGACCAGTATGAAGAGGAGGCTAACGCAGTAATGATTCTTTTTATCACGAGAATGGTGCTGGTTCGACCTCGCTCCTGGCTTACCAAACCTCTAATCCTCCAAAGCTTGGGCACTTGGTATCAGACTTGCTCGGAAACTACACATTCAGTGCAATTCAAGTAGAGTAGCTCCAGCCCTGCGATTGCAGTACTTTAGGGATAACCGACTCCTCCAGTAATCAATGACATTTGTAAAGAAGACAACAATCCTCAAGAAGCAGCCTAAACCACGAGCACAAATCCGAAGATCTTGGTGGATTACGGGAGCGAAGAAACAAGTGTATTGCAAGAACTACTGAGACCAACGCAGTAGGTGTTAAAACTGGCCGTGTTTTAAAAAAAAGAGACTCTATGGTGCCACTCTTCTGGTCTGCGATTAATGAGAGGCTTGGATAGAGCGCTTAGGATCGAATAAGAAGGATGTGCGTTGCATGATACCTTTAACCACACCCGCTGTTTTAAAGTGGTCAGCTTTATCGAATGCTATATCGACAATATTGCACTAAAAGAATCGTACATTACGTAACCATGATAAAGAATCCGAGCTCAGTGGGAGTATAGCGCAATGGTTAGTGATTCCGTCGATCAGGAAGCAAAGGCGCTAGTTAAATGTCCAAGTCAACGTTTTCTTTCAATCATCATGGTAACATCTTAGCCCGACCATCTCCAAAATTGCAAGAATTGACTCGACCAATATTCCACGATATTCTCAAAGAGGACCAAATACTCAAGCAGCAGTCGAAACGACACAAGAAAAGTTCGAAGACCAGTGTGGACGATGTTTGAGAAAAACGAATCGAATGCGAGAACTGCTGGGATATGCACAGTAGATGCAATGACGGGTCATGTAAATCTAAATGCAAAAGAAAAATAAGAAACCAACTTGATATAAGCCATTCGATGCATTCATTATCATAACAATCGTTAATGAAACAATGTAGAACCATTGCATCGCTGAAATACGGGTTTTTTCTTAAGTCATTTTAGAAAAAATTATATTTATGGAAAAAATATAAACTCCTAGCTTGACAGAAGTAGTCTTATTTACGATTTTACTTTGCTAGATTCTTAACAGACTGAATCAGATCTGCAAGAACAACACAACAAGTGTTTTCGAAGAATTTGAAACTCCAAAAAAAAAACTAAGAGATTCGATTTGTGTTCGTTTTACAATATTTTATAGACCTGCCATCAACAGAAGGATCTTGAAAAATAACCAACGCCAAGATCACTACGATGTTCATGCAGTTCACCGCCAGCGGTCCAACTATCCGTATCATTAGTGACCCACTGAAATGTTCTCGTTATCGACCAACTGAAAAACTATTGAACCCATAGAAGAAAAGAAGAGTATTCTGGGAGAACAAGAGATTGACTATTAGCGTTAAGTAGTGAGGGTTAAATGTGACCCATGTCGACTATGTTAGAGACGACTGCATGAGAACATTTTAAAATATCTCAGAAGAATGATCATTGGAGTATCAGTTAGGCGAATAATTACGTTACCATTTAGCTTTGAACGCGTGTGGCGCAGTGCTTGGAGGCGCCACTGCGGCACAAACCTGGAATCGATGCCAGCGCCCATGGCTCACCATGCCTTCCATTCCTCCGGGGTCGGCAAATTGGTACCAGACTTATCTGGGAGGATAGCAGCAGCACTGGTTCGATACATTGGTTGGCCACCTGCGAGTCATTGTAAAGGCCAGATATGCATTCAATCACCTCCAACGATACTTAATGAAGTCGAATGCATGGCGCATCCTACAGAAATTTATCAACGCTGGAAACTTTATCCTCTTTTTTATTACCATTTAGCTCTGATTGACCAAAACTGCCAATTTCTGTTCCAGCAGTTGTACGAAGAAGTAAAGAAACCAGAAAATGTTCACCTACCCAATGATTTGCATCAGATTGATGACAGAAACTAGGAAATTTGGGATTTGTGCAGTGATGCCGAGAGCGCTCATGAAACTCTTGGCATAGGATGTCTTAGTACCATTCATTGTGAACCAATACTCCACATAATACTAAAAGTAAAATGACGTTACATCTTTCTCGTTTTTGTTAACTGCTTATAAGAGAATGTAACTGCAAGATTTCTTGATAACATCCTACCTAAAAAAGACCATATCACTAGCAAGGGCTAACCTTTTTAGTAGAAACAAGACCTATTACAATCTACGCCTTTTCATTTAACAGATAGAATTCTGTTTATTACGGTAGATACGAACCCTGCATTTTTCGAAATGATTAATTCATTGAAGGTATCCTTGTTAAAAATTTTCTCAACTAGTATTTGCGAAGACACTTGGAGTGGCTGGTGTCAGGTGAGCGTTAGGTCTGATAAAAAAGGTAGACATGACACAGCTTTGTATCTCAACATGGCCAACGTCTATAGCGTTGGTTTTGCGATGTGTCGTCAGACGTGACTATAATTTGATGAAGTAATTCTTCGTATTTTTGTTGAGCAAACGCGAGGTGTTATTATTCTTTATTCACAAATGAGCTGACGTTTCGGCGGATTTCGCCTTCCTCAGAGCCTGGAAAGGTCAAGTTGACAGCAATCTACTTGGCCAGACGCCTCCATAACCAAACAAAGAAACTCTAAACCAAGATTTCAATCACATTGAACACAGCTTTGCACACTCACCGCTTTCTATGAGGTCTCCACTAAGTATGTCACGTAGAGACCAACCGCACAGAAATCACATGGAAGTATAATGTACCCCACTCATCAGAATAGCAGTCTTATATACTGCCCTACATCACGCGTGATAATGAGGCATTCTTCCCTGCGGTTCATTTTCGGATTTCTGGAATTAATCCAGAGTGCCTCGAGAGTTTATGCC
>UYYA01003986.1:153536-209745 GCA_900624975.1 Angiostrongylus costaricensis | reverse complement strand
CGCATAGGGCACAAAAGCACAACGGCGATGATTTTGAAGTGAATGTGCGGATCCTAGCGCAGGAATCAAAAACATCAACGCGCAAAACTCTTGAGGCGTTTTGGATAAATTTCAAAAATCCAAAGATGAACCGGAAGGACGAATGCCTCACTATCACACGTGACCTGGCGCCCTATTTCAAAATGATATTTTGACCCCGGGGCGTGTCTTGCTCGCGACTCCACGTGAACTACGTGTGGGCCAGTCCCGCACGTAACATCACGGTGAGTGGCCTTTCTGTTCAATATGGCGTCTATTTGAAAGTTTGATCTTCATTAATACCTTAACCTTCTTTTCCACCGAATAATAAAAAGTATTCTAACATAAAGTACGTCCAGGCTCTGAGGAAGGCGAAGTCGCCGAAACGTCAGCCATCGATCAATAACATCAAAAACAACGACAACGACAACGACAACGAAGATCTGTACCAACCTCGCGTCAGCTTAAGAAGATCAGTTTATAAGATCTCATAAATAAATATATCAACTATTTATGCCGAGGTTCATAGAAAGTCGGTCTTTCGAGTTACGCTATAATGATTTTACTAATACTACTTGAATTCAAATGCGACCCAGTTTTTCTGTAAGGATAAGGCGTTTTACAAGAAATGTAAGGCAAAGCTGAACCTGTAGATGTGGCCACGACACTTCCAGCGTTGGTTCATCTTCTTCAGGATCAAATTCGGAATTGTCTGACGGAGGTAACACACGGAATATATTCTTCGAAACCATTCTGATCACCTTCAATAAACAAATGGTGTTTGGATGGAATGGAAAATATAAAAGTTACTATTTAAGTCTGAAGAAGTCATTATAAAAAGCTAGTTAATTACAACATTTAAAATGCTCCAAAAAGGAACACTTTTGACGTAGTTTCTTCACAAACGATTGACACTGTAATAAGCCAATAACAATAAATTGCCGATAAGACTATAAGTTAATAAACAAGTTAGTAATTGAATTATTAACTAATAAGTAGATAAGTTAATAACAAACTCTGTAGCGTTTAAAGGTAACCAACAAAAAGTATAAAAATTGAATTCGTCAATTGATGATCGACAATGGTTTAGTAGTTAACACTCTGTGTCATACGATCAATACCTGAAGACATTCTTTAATCCAACTTCAATGCATGAATCTTACTGAAAAGACAGACCTATAAGTTAAACAACACCAATCAACGACTGCTTATCGACAGGTAACCATGGATAATTCTAGATGATGCGGAGTAAAACTAATTCTAGAAAAGACCAAACAGAGAAACACCCGAATAAGGTTGGACGAATGAAGAAATCGTTAGGGTATTGGAACAAAATTAAACAAAAAGGGAAAAAATGTTTTAACAGAATCATAACAGTACTGATTTTTCGATAACTACAGATAAATCCTGAACGCACAGTTGAGAATCTGGGAACTTGACTAACCTGTAGAAAAATTCTGCCATACCCTACCAAATCCCACGCATTTCTTTCTATAATATACTTCTGTGTATAATACTACTTATACTATCACTTTCTTGCCGATTTTTACATTTGTTGGATTTGGAAAAAAAATTAAAAACCATTAGTGCGATATCCTTTGTATTTATTAGAAAAAAAAACCACAGCAACCTCCCACATCAATTATACATCTGGGGATACCATCGCGTTCTATTAAATGCTTATCCAAGCACTTCGCTTCTCGAAATAGAAGTCTCGGTAAAAAAAAAAAGCGCAGTTAAAAACGTGAACGATTCCTGCACTCACGGAATTTATTATCTTTGAACGGAATATTCAAGTAACAAAGAAGTCAGTGACAGGATCGGGGCTTAACACACTTCTCAAAGGTGTACTGATTGATCAGCTGTATTAGTATTGAAAACCATCAAAATACCTGGTTTAGTCTTGCATAAGGTCCTAACTTGGAGCGTGTTGCACTGTGGTTGAAGGCACTCTGCCATCGACATGGGATCGATCCTGCACCCCAAGTTCATCAAACCTTCCATCTCAACGGTGTCGAAAATTTCGTACCAGACCTTTTTAGGAGGACAGCAGCATGACTCGATACATCGGTAGTCCATCGCGAGTCATTATATAGGCCAGATGTGGATTCAATCACCTCGAATGGTGCTTAATGAAGGCGAAGAATGTAAAGCACATTCTTTAAGGATTGATCAACGTTGACATCTGTGTCTTTTATCATTTGTGAGAGTCTAATTTAAGGTTTATTTTGCACTTCGTCTAATCCACAAAGATTTTGTTAGAACCACGCACTATATCACTATGTGAACTTTTTGGATGATTTCTACAACCGTTATTTGCTTATTTGCCTATCCGAATTCTGATTGCCTCTCACAAATTTTATTTTCCCTTCGCTAGAACGTCTAAAATGATCTGTTTTCTGTAACAGAAGTTATTGTCATTAAGAAATCATATAGGGCCATAGTCACATAATTTCTTTGCTTCAATAGCTACCATATCATTTTTACAATATTATTGGCCTAGGAATGACACGTACACCTCACTTGAAAAGGCGCGTCGCAGTTGTTCATGTACGCCTTTCATCGCCTTTTCATTAGGTAGATATCACGTGATCATATTCGTTGCATAAAGATATTTCTACCTTAAAAGATGTGTGTCTCAAAGGAGAAATAATTTACGCAACAACGTTTGCACGTCCCTCATAAAAGATGCAAGTGATGACAAATTCATCTGAGCAAAACTTTTATTGTATTATCGGAACAGGCCGAGAAGTGAATTGGTAACGTCAGTCTGATAAAAAATAAATCCAACCTTCAAAAACACCACAGTCCTATTACGAATACATCTCGTTTGCAGGATAGGCATCCAGGTTGTTGAAAAAAAACCAAACCGTTCGACTGCACAAGAAATACTGCACGACGTTCGTGACCGTCGTGCAATCCGGCTGTTGTTCGTCGTCCATGAACTGTTTAGTCCAGTTATTTCCAACATGAGTGACATACTATTGGAATAGGAAAAACTAAGCAGCTAGGGATTCTAACATGCTCAGTGTGGAAGAACATTTTCACACGGTTATCAGCTAGGTGGAACCAATGCGAACCGATTCTGATGAAGCGCATAGAACCGTCGATCTAGAAAATTCAGAACGGATAAAATAAGAGACGAACTTTTTCCTGAGACGTAAGAAAATGAATACTTCACACATCTACATGCGAAAAAGATGAACGGAGATTAGTGATGCTCACCCACATTACCCAATAATCATCGGAAATACAAATGATAGAGGGATTATTGCCCTCCATCTTCTATTCGGTACAAGCACATACTTTAAAGAAATAAGACACACGTATTTCAATTTAAACACATACGGCTCCAAGTCTAGTTTTCACTGGCGAGGCAACACCGAACTGGCAGTGACTCCGCGTATTTCTCTCCAAGTAAGTCTAGACTTAACAGACATAGAACAAGTTTTATCCAGTCGCAATAAGGGTACACGTAATATTTTCAAAATAGCATTAGAATTCTAAACGTACTCAAAATTCAACCTCCAAATAAAATCCTATAGTACTACTCGACTTCATTAAGCATCGTTGGAGGTGACTGAATTCATATTACGTCTTTACAATGAAGTTACCGTAGCCTACCGATGTACCAAGCCAGCACTGCTATCTTCCCCGACCTGTCTGGTATCAATTTGCCAAACGCGGAGTGATGGAGGGCTGGTGCGCCTGGGGGCGGAGATCGATCCTATGTGTATTGCAGAGCACCTCTGACCACTGCGCTATATGACCCCTTCCCAATAAAGCAGAAATTAAGAATTTTAATCTTAACCTTTTTATTTACTGCCTATTCTTTCTAACGGCAAGATATTTTGCGAAATATAACTATTATAATGCTGAAATGTTTGCAAACTCTGGACCGCAGGTGTCTGCGGTGGGGAACGAACGCGCTATTGTCCTTCCCGGGAGCAACGCGTTCACCACCACACCATGCGGGTCCTTCGTTTCGCCGGTCTCTCAGCTCTCATCGATAGAACTAGCCGAGAAACAGGCGAAACGAAGAACCAGCATGGTGTGGTGGTAAACGCATACTCCCCGGAAAGGACAATAGCGCGTTCGTTCCTCACCGCAGACACCTGCGGTCCGGAGTTTTGCAAATAACTCAGCATTATAATAAGAATCTTAGCATTCATTAACACACGATAGACAGTCGTAAAAGTCAGAATAGGAAGGCGATCTCGTAGTTTGTTAGATGAAAACTTATTTGTTTAACCGCATACCCATTTGAAATGTGAGCCTTTAAAACAAAAAAAAAAAGACAAAATACACTTTATGGGCTATATAAATTCCTAATTTCGCTCCAAGATGAGAAAACCCGCGTCTTCGGCAAACATCTGTAAATCCGAACAACTTTTATTTGTTTTTCAAAGTTGATAGGCTTGATAGACGCAGACGCTTTCGGTAATGCATTAGTTGAACTACATCTATATTAATCCGTATAAATTAAATAACGTTAATCTCAAAATGGACGCAAAATTAGAAAAAACCACCGAAGCGAACAGATAACGAAAACAAATGGTGCTTCTTCTATCAATTCTTCGTACAACTTAGTTCCGCAGAAAGTATTAAAAGCGGAATCCGTAGAAACCTGGGAAACCAATCGCGTCGCTACTTAACGGACGAGAATGAGAGCTCGGGCAACAAGCAGCGACTGTATCCAAAAAGAAGACAAACTAGGACCAATCCAGGATGCATTAAAAACTCATGAACCAACCGATAATGAACCAGGGATTTGTACTATCTAAATGTACAGTAATGCTAGTATTGGTCCAATTCGTTGGTTTCGTTTCAAGCACTTTGCTGATCCTAGCCCTAAACACGGTGAGTTAAAATATTACCCAGCACTATAGCGGGTGAAAGGAAAATTCAATACCACCATATTATAAAATATCCGCTTAACTTCCCCTAAAATTTTTAACATGTATACCACAACTAAAATGATATACTAAAAATACAAGGATAGGCTAAAAAAAAGTTGTTATCAGTACCTAAACCACTAGATCAAATATGTGCACTTCTAACGGGAATGTATAACGTAATAGCAGTAATAATATGGTTGTTACTACACAAATGTACATTAATGGTATTATTAGTCCAATTCGTCGGTTTAATAGCATGACTGTAATCACATTAATAACAGTAAAAGATAAAGCTCTCAGAACTGACGATCCCTGAAGGATGCGCCATGCATTCGACCTTATTAAACATCTCTAGAAGGGATTGAATGCTTGACTGGCCTTTATAGGGACTCGCAGTGGGCTAGTGATATATTGAGCCAGTGCTGTTACCTTCCCAAACAAGTCTGGTACTAATCTGCCTACCCCGGAGGGAGAGCTTGGTGGGCCTGAGGCACGGAGATCAATCCCGTGTGTATTGCGAGGCGCCTCTGACCACTGCGCTGCATGCGCCCCGTAATAGTAACAGTAGCAACAACGACAGCAGTTGTAGTGACAATAATAGTAACAGTAGCAGCATCGATAACTATATCACAGAAATGATGTACGAAACAATAACGATCACCTTGGTGAAAGCCCCCGCACCGCCTCCTTTGAAATGGTACCCTACGTGTTAGAATGTACTTTCACCAATAATTTCTCAACTTCAATGTGATGAATCTTAACTTATGCGGATATCCTTTACTTCTATGCCGGCAATCAGGAGAATCATAGCTTTCTTCGCTTTTTTTAGATTCATTTCCAAAAAAAAGCATCCCAATGAGAACAATACAAGGGCACCCAACTAGTATCAAGTGCTGTCTTGTATTTGCTACGTTCAAAAAAACTAATACTTAGGAGAACATTATCGAACCGTTATATCGAAAAACAACGTAAACAAATCAACAGATTCCGCTGAAGATCAATACCATACCTCAGGATAAATAGATTCCACAATTGCTCCTTTAGTAGTTGTTATATGATCAATAAGTTCGTTCAATGCCGCGCGTTTAATCTAAAAACCATTCGTTAAATAATGTTAACTTTTTTATCCCCTGCTTACCATTTTTTTTCACGGCATGGTATTAGTGTGATACAACCACAACGATGCTGAGATATTTGCAAAACTCTGGACCGCAGATGTCTGCGGTGGGTAACGAACGCGCCATTAGCCTTTCCGGGGCTAACGCGTTCACTACCACACCATGCGGGTCCTTCGCCTCGCCTTTCTCTCAACTAGTTTTCCACCTACCAGTGCCATCAGCGGTCACCCATCAATTCGTTAAATAATAGAAATAATCTTGCATAGAACAACAGTAACTTTTGAAACTACGAGTTGCCAAAATACAAAACTACACAGTTCCAACTCATTCATATCTCCCACTATACTAAAAATCCACGTTGTATATAAATCATTACACAAACCACTTCACTTAAGATTGAGTGAAAGAAAGGAGTACGTTACCTCTTTACTCTTCAGTTGCGCAACTGGATCGTAGAAGTCAAAGATTTTTTGGCACTGAACCAGCTTTTGAAGAACAAGAGATGGTTGTTCGTTCGGCGGAGTATCTGCATGGAAGAAGTGGGAAGTTCATATATTTAAAGAATTTCCTACTTTGGAAACAAATCCAGGAAGAAATGAGAAAGACAACATATATGTTTGGCTGCAATCTCACCTTTAATCAATGGAAGCTGAACCAATTCAGGTTCATTTTCAGTGTGGTATCTGCTGCTGTTGACAATTCTTCTATAAGGAATATTAGAAAGAAATTTAACTGGTGCCAAGTGTAGAATAGAGGTTCCAGTCAGACATACCTTCTCCTACTCGTACCTCGCTTGCTGAATGGGTCAATTTTGTCCACAAATTGATTAGCTGTCGCTGAAAGTTGTTGACCACCAGTTGCTGCCCCCTGCAATGCTGAGATGTTCTGTAGAATAAAAATGCTTCCACTCTTTATCAGCCAGAAAGGTTTAGGAATAAGCATGATAACCCAACCCTCCCAACGGTTTACCGCCTCATCGTAGCTGCGAGATGTTCCTCGGTGTAGGGCTGTGATGTACAGCAGGAGGACTCATCCTCTTAGCACGACCTCCCAAGCTTAGAAAGGATCCAACGTTTCCACCAGGAAGCACAACTACGAGTAAACCAATACCAAGATCTACCTCCGTCCTGGTACCGAACTAGCGACATGGTGGCGAATTTCCCTCTTATCGTTAAGTGCGGCGACTGCCCGTAGTGGTGACGACCTGGACAGACTGGCCAGGCCGACCTCGGGACTTCACTGAGCCATAATAGCTAAACCAGCAAAACTCCGAAACAATGGGAATTATGCTGGGGATCGCACAATCAGTGAAGATGGGCCATCCAAGTATCCAAGTAATTGTGATAACCAAACTACTAAAAGACAAACTACCGTTGGTTTTCTGCTGAACTTTTTGTAAGAAAGGAAACTATACGAGAATTGTAAAACGAAAGCTTAAAAGTATGGAGAAAAAGGAAACAAAACAATTATAAAATAAGATAAAACTACAGAAATATCGAAACTGTGACACAAAAACTCCAATGTTTACCTGGGTTCTTGGTCCAGGAACTTGATGAGGAGTACCTCCCATGAGGCTATGATGACCGATTCCAGCCGACATCAGCAAACGTCTGATTTAAAAGCTGAGCAGAGAAATGATACCACTGACAACCACTTTAGTTGATGGCCCGATCGATATGTATCAGATCGATGCCTCTGCACTCTCTAGAAAAGCCCAAGCATACGGATCTAATGTTAGGAAGACAGTGTTGCTAAAGGAATGTGCACAGTCAAAGGAAAGTTGCCGATACACGGACTGTAGATCAAGTTGTACGAACCATAAATTACAGAGAGAACTTTCGAAAACTGTGTTTAAACAATACTACACAAAAGTATAAGGAATAAAAAAAGGTGTGGAATGGATGGATATTGATTTTTGGGTCCCCTTCGCCAAGTAGTAGTAGAGGGCAATCTGAATATCAAAGAAAAATATGAAGGACAAAGCAAGGAAACCATGATATGAGAGAAGAGCTTACCAATCAGGATTCCCCTCAGGATTCCTCCTAGAACAAGTAAGTCCTACGGAAAAAATCCTTCGTGTCGCTACGTGCTACAACGAGTTGCGGCCTTCCTCAATGTGTAATACGGCTCATAAAGCAGAAGAAATCGACATACCGAGAAATCACCTATCATTCTTAGGATACAAAGAGCATTACGAAAATAATTCTTAAGCAGAACGCTTAAGAAAAGCGCTAGCTTCCAAGGACTTAACAGCTCTGTTAAAAGATTCTACTAGGAGTCACAAAAAGTCGTAACATGGAAAGTGTGAAAGAATCTTCTCACTATGGACTAAGTATTATGCATTCTTTAAAAAGCGGTGTGGAATAAATAATGTACTAGTACAAAAATAACATTCTACCATGAAAAAGCACATCCTATCTACGCGTGGATTCCTAATGTGAAGTACCTACTATGTTGCTTTCAGCACTACCACAAGAAAACATAACCATATAAGTACTGCATTTCCATAGGAAGAAATGCTACAGACCAATTCTGGTGAGAGGTGTGCCGTGCCATCTAAATATCTGAAACCGGCTACTTTGTTGGTGGACAATATCGCGCTCCGTTTTCGATTTCTCGTCTTCCGTCCTTTAAGTTGCTCCTTGCAACTCCCGCAGCCGGATGTTCCTCTGCGTCCCTGGTCAGCCCGTATTGTCTGCGCCACAGATTCTCATTCGAGCGCTCGGATCACTTTTCGAAAATTCTGTTTACTAAAGCTGGTTTTCCTTATTGCACATTTCTCTTTCTCGGTATTTTAAATGTTAAGTAAACATTTTCATCCTTTTGTAGGAGGTGGGGTTTAACGTAGTGGTTAGAGGCGCCCCACAATACAGATGATTGATCTAACGCTTCAGGCTCATCAAGCCTGCCATCCCTCCGGGTCGGCAAATTTGTACCAAACATGTATAGCAGCACTGACTCGATACATCGGTAGGGCAATGCGGGTCATTGTAAAAGCTAGGCATGCAATTACCTACAACGATGCTTAAGTCAAATGCATGACGTATCCCTCAGGGATTGATCAACACGAGCGTTATCCTTTTATCCTTTTATATTTTTCTTAGAGAGAACGCGTGTATGGCAGTGGTTACGGAGGCCTTGTAATACATGTGTGGTCTTTGGTTCGGTCTCGCCTCCATGCCCACTAAGCCCCCCATCCTTCCGAGGTTAGCAAATTGGGACCAGACTTGTCTGGGTGGGTAGCAGAACTGGCTCTTTGCATTGGTAGGCCACCACGAGTCATTGTGTAGAGCAGGTATCCATTCAGTCGCCTCTAACAATGCCCTTTAGCGTTGCTTGTTGAAGTCGAATGCGCTGTGCATCTCTCAAAAAGTGCTGAAAAACCCTTTATCCTTTATTTTAGCTATTCTGTTGATCAGTATTTTTCCTATTCGAATTCTATGCATGTATTACTTTATGTATTCGTTTCAGTTTTAGAATGACAACTGCTCATCGACCAACATTTCACCCCGCCAGAGGTGGTACGGGTAGGACAGAGGGAGATCTGTCAAAGCTTTCACAGCAGTACTCGTCGAAAGATATGCCATCACATACGAAATTGAAATATCGACAAACTGGACAGGGCACAGAAGAGGAGCTGAGAAGACGAGTAAGACGTTGAACATTTTTATTCTCTTCTATGGGGACGGTAGTCTATGGCACATAGAAATTCCCTAGGACTTGAGGCGTGAGCTTGAAGACAAGGAGAAGCTGGCATCGAAAGACAGACGTAGTCGCGACACTGCAACTTCTGGTTCTAGTAGCAAAAGAACGAGATTTGATGAGATTTCGCACGCAACAGTAGATGCAGATGAACCCTTAGATGAGGTACGTTCTGTTTTTCCAACTTCCACGTTGTTTTAAGAATGTGGTAGGTTTATAGGCAACAGCTTCTACTATTTAAAATACCATCACTCCGTGTTGTGCATGGGTCATTAGAAAACTATGTAGAGTAATTGTTTGCCAGCTGCTTATCTCATCATGGCAGGGAGGTGTTCTTGGTTGTCGGTCTGCGATGTCCAGCGAGAGGTTTCATCGCTGCAGCAGTGTCTCCGATGCTGAGAAGTCCGGTGTTTCCATCAGGAAGCCCAGCTAAGAGTAAACCAGTACCACCGTCCTGGTATCATGCTAGTGGCATGGTGGCAGATTTCCCTGTGTTCCACAAGGGCGGCTAATGCCTGTGGTGGTGACGAGTTGGAGCAGACTTTGACCAGGCTGACCTCGGGGCTCCAGGAAACCGCAGTGTCTAAACCAGCAAAATTTCGAAAAAAGGGAAGTTATGCAGGGGCTCGCACAATCAGTGACGACGGACCATGTTCGTATTACACTGGTTAGAAATCGGCTGGAAGTTCTGTTTTCTTACGCAGCTGTATTTAAAGTTGTTAGATTATGTTAGTATGAGCTAAAATTGCATCAATACTTCGTATTTGATGAATATAGTGGTGTTTTCGGAAGCATTCCACCGTTCTTTTTTTATCAATTTTTCCTTTACTCCTTTCATTACACGGCAAACATTTTTTGCCTTAGGATCCCACCAAATAACGCAGGAGTAATCACCAGTGAGCTAAACTGAGAAGTTATTTCTGCCGTTCATGAGCTCGGTATAGGTCAGAAATTATCCTGTGCTAACTTTACAGCTCAGTTCTAGAAAATAACATCGAGCCAAAGAGATCGACGGGGTGGTGTCGATCTGTAGGGCGTGAAGTTGGCTCACGCTGTTATCTTAACGGAGAGCACTTCACGTCCATATTTGTGGGTACGTGCTGCAGTTGGTTAAAAACCTTTAGCTATAATTCTTAAGAAATTTTGGGAATGCTGTGGTTGTTAGCATTTGATTCAATGCTATTCGTTTTAATTCCGTTAATGGCTGAGTATCTCTTACGAGCACCAGTACAATTCGTCCATTTCACTCTAGGGTTGCTTATTGATTTTCCTTCCTTTGATACATTCGAGAATATTCACAATTTTGTATGGAGTCGTTTAATTACATTCCTTTTGGCGAAACGATATAACCCTGAGGCTCTGTACACTTTGCTGCCAGATATCTTTTGACCGTAAAGAAGCAATTCGCATGAGTCAAAGTTTCAGCCACGAGAGCTTTCTTACAAATGCATTATGTATAGAGTTTTATTTCTTTACTATGACAGATATGTACAAAACTACTTTTCGACGAAAACAATAACATCGTAGGTATTTTGTAATGAAATTCGAAGAAGGATACTTGTTTCTAACATCTCCAAATCCAGTAATCGTGTGTTACAGCCTGATTCATCAGACGTTGACTCCGATGAGGACGACACTGCAGCACTAATGGCCGAACTGGAAAGGATTAAGAAGGAGCGCGCGGACGAGAAAGCTGCAAGAGAGGAAGAGGAGAAGAAACGTGAAGTTTGTGTTACAAGACAGAGGTTTTTACGAGGCCTATGGTTTCTTGCTCATTTTAGTTTCATTGCAGGAAAAGATTAGAATGGATAATATCCTTTCTGGCAATCCATTATTAAATATAGCCGAATCTGGGTCTTCATCTTCGAATGGTGGCGAGTTCAAAGTCAAGCGACGATGGGACGATGATGTTGTTTTCAAAAATTGTGCGAAAGGTGAAAATGTAGTTAAATGTCCTGATGAAAGCTAATGTACGGTATCTTTCTGTAAGTAGCAACTATATGCTCATATCTCCATTGTAAATGCGCGTGTAGCGCAGTGGTCGGTGGTGGCCTGCAATACATATGCAATACATGAGATCGATCCCCGCACGCTAGGTCCACCATGCCCTGCATCACTCCGGGATCGGCAAGTAGATGTCAGACTTGTGTGAGAGGATAGCAGTACTGGCTCGAAACATTGGTAGGCCACCACGAGTCATTGTAAAGGCCAGATATGCATTTAATCACCTCCAAACGGTATTTAGTGAAGTCGAATGCATGGCGCATTCTCCAGGTATTGATCAACGCCGATAGTTTCTTTTTTTTTTTATTTGCAACTTGCCGTCTATGGATTCCCACTTTTAACCAATGGCTTCCTGCTAGTTGTAAGATTTGAGGGCTCTAACTATCGACTGCAGAAAAATCTGTAGGTATCCATATTTCAGCGATTCTGGTTTTCTCAAGTCACCTTGCATTCCTGGAGATAACCGGTCTGTGTTCGCACAAAGATTGGAGGAGAGTTTTGGGAAAGGGTCGAACTAGCGCATGTGTTTCCTGATCGAAGGCACCACTAAACAATGTTCTACTCCCTCCACCTCAATCGTTGATTTGAATACTTTTATTGTTGGAGTGTGGCGACATGAGTTCAAAATCTAGTGGCATTTTTTTAGGTCTCGATGAGCGACGGAAGGAACCCTCATTCATAAATGATGCAATCCGTTCAGAATTCCACAAGAAATTCATGGATAAATACATTAAATGACATTTTTTTCCCGTTTGAACTGTACTTACTACTATAATTCCCCAGTTGCGATGTTATTTAAGCAGGGCGAGATGATTTCACTGGTTATCTGCATTGCACAATCTCTGTTTTTGAACATAAATGTTCTAATATCTCATGAATCTATCGAAGTACCAGTTGTTGCCTCAGTTTTACCGAGTTCTAATATGTGTCGTTTCGAAGCTTACTTGGGAAAGATCAACTTTACAACCACAGGATTCCTTTGGTTCGTTGTATGCTCCGTTGTTCTGACTTGTGATGGTAGATATGACATCTGCATTGGCTAATGAAGCAGAGAGGAATGCGACCGGCATGGATAATGTGAAAGTCAATGAACGTGTTGTTGTATGGCGTGTAGTGAACGGCGAAAGGAGGAGGGTGGGCTATTCAGATTAGCCGGTGTAAAATTTCATTTCAACTAGCTACTATTAGCTGCTTGCAGGTTCTGGCAACTCTGCTGAAGAAGAGAAGTTACGATTCTATGGTTTCACCTTGTGAATTAAGAGTGGGAGATGGTGGGAAAGAAGTAGGTAGAGATAACTTGGATTGGGTTAATATTTAATCAGTTCAGTTCGCTTTGCTTTGCTTAGTATATGCGCTGAAAATGACTTTGGTGGTGTGAAATTCCACTACAGTGATGCTGAGGTTTTTGCAAAAATTTGGACAGTAGGTGCTTGCAGCGGGGATCGAACTTCGTTATTACCCTTTCTGCGGGTTAATGTGTTCACCACCACACCATGCGTCTCCTTCGTTTCGCCTTTTTCTTAGCCGTCTTTTATAGGAGTTATCAGCAATTCTGGTGGTTTTTAAATAAAGGTGTTGCACATTGGTAAACACGTAAGGAGGCCCAAGTTTTCCAAAGTATTATTCCAGAATAAGGACGCGTCGGAAAGAAAATATGAATATTTTGTGCATTTCGAAGGGCAGGATCGTCGTCTTGATCAGTGGATAAGTGGCGATCAGTTAGTTGAATTGTTTCTATTCTATGGTGCTTTTGTACATTCTAGGCTAACTTGAGTTTTATTAACGTTGATCAATTTCGGGCTCATGTTTTTAAGCATTGTCTCATTTACTCGTATTTATGAATGGGATAAAGTTTACAACTCAAAACTAACCCAAAAGTGAGCCCCTTCGCGACTTCACCACAGTCCTAATTGTGCGTTTCTCATACTGCTACTAACATTTGGCCGTCTAATCCGCATAGTTCCTCCTCATAACCTTGAACGCCTACGAATTTTGCTTCACTGATTTTATTCCGACCTTTATGTAAACGTCTGTAGCAGGTGTATCTCATTGCAATGTAGTTGATTTGGAAAGGTTTATTGATTTAGATATTTAGATGGACCTTGGGGTTTTCGATAGCTTGCGGACTAAGTTTCTCTCACATCAAGAGTCATCTATCACCGAAAGGACCTTTTAGTGTCTCTACTGGATGTTATATTTAAATAATCTATCGATTGATGCTTTAGGTCTTATTATTTATATGAATTGACTATCTGTTATGGAATATTGCAGGTAACTTTACATTTTCACTTTTTAGGTTTATCGAACTAGCACCAAAACACTCTATCGTGGATATAGGTACCCTTTTTTGCGGTTCTCATTTTGATTTTCTTCACTCAGCTATAGGGTTGTCCCCACATGTTACAGTCATTTAAAGATATGAAGTTCTCCGCTTGCGAATTATTGCTTGATCATTCTATAGGATGGCGCAAAAGTGATTTAAGGAGGATGCGATCTCCGTCTTAGAAGAAAAAGACGGAGGGATCATGATGAAGAACTGCTTCCGTTGGAGAAATTTGGAGCACGAGCTGACAGTCATCGAAAAGTGAGTTCGGACAGATATATTAATTTCTTTTGTACTACTTAAGAAATAAGTACCGTTTTAGACACCACCGGAAAAGAACATCGAAAAAATCGTGTTTGGTAGCTATGAAATCCGGTGCTGGTACTATTCTCCTTATCGATTGAAGAGTAAAGCTGTGGATCGGCTTTTTGTTTGTGAGAATTGCCTTCTTTACACTGAGGATAGATGTCGCTATGCATGTCATTTAGTACGTTTGTTTTATTTATATACTTTCTCTACTTTTTTTTTGTTATATATGATTCAGGCTAACGACTGCAAACCCTCGTCTCCACCAGGCGAGAGTATTTACGAAGAAAGCGATATTAAAGTATATGAAGTGTTTGGTGCTCTGGAAAAGGTTAAGTTCTACGGTGATTATGCGTCGTATTGTTCTAGGGTTGAAGAGATTAATTCTATATGGAATCATGCTTAGCACTTGTTAGCCTTCAGCAGAAGTCGGCATATATAGGAAGACACTTTCGGTGTTTAATTGATATGCTTCTTTTATTCGTCAAGTATCTTTCAATTTAGTTATGTATCTACCTGGAATTGCCGACTACATTTTTTGTTATTTCGGGATACCTTTAGTAGCGGTTCTATCCAATTAAACACATTAATTACCTCTTTTCTTTTCAACCACCAGTTATTCTCCGTAATTGCAAAACCATACGAATCCGAATAATACTTAGTGTTCAAATGTTATGGAAGTAGGTAAATGGGATCCGTGAAAGGACAAGAAAAATGACACATTCCACCAGTGGGAATTCCATACCTTCAAATTTGCAAATTTATTACTTGGGCATTTGCTTGTCCCGTCTTCACTGGATGTGCGGGTTCCAGCATAGTCTCCATTGTTTCGGAGTTTTGCTAGCTTAGCCATTCTGCCTCCCTGGAGTCCCAAGGCCGGCCTGGCCAAAGTCTGCCCCGGATCGTCACCATCACAGGCTGTCGCCGTCTTTGTGGATCAGAGGGAGATTTGCCACCATGCGACTAGTTTGGTACCAAGACGGTAGTGGATCCTGATATCGATTTATTTTTAGCTGGGTTTCCTGACGGAAAAATCGAACTCCTCAGCTTGAATTGCTTTGCTGAGGGTATGAATTCCCTCGCTGTACATCGCAGCCCGACACCCAGGAACACCTAGCTACGATAAGGCGGTAAACCGTTAGAATGTTGGAAATTTATTACTTCGCGTAATGACTTAGTACTTGTACGAACCGACTAGTGCTTGTAGTGTTCATGGTTTTTAGCACCTACGCAATGTCCTTGTTAAGGTTTCGGTTTATTACGAGTCTGCAACTTAGTGTTCGATTACTGACAAGGGCAAAAAGTGCTGTGATTAAGATGGACCATAATACTCAGTAAACTCTAACCATCATTATAAGATGCTGACTGTGAGCAGCAACATGGTTGACGAAATTGGAAAGTTAGATCCAATGTTTTCCATACAATTAGGCTATGTATATCGCTTGATACCAATGAGATAATTTTACTGTTCATCACTATTTGTTGCGCTGCGTACAGAAAATTTTTCTCCATTCTAGTCTTCTAAGATCCATCAAAATGTAATTTATCTACGGTAACATTGAACCATTCGGAACTCTTGTTTCTTCAAAATATCTTACGCAGATGTCAGTGTCGCAGTCACTTTCATTCACCTTACAGTATACTGTTCATTTCGACGTTGTTTTTAATATTTTATTTGTCGATGAGAGTTGAAGCGAGATGTGTCCGTCATTCGTGGAAATTTTTGTTCTAGTTCCTATGACGGCCGAGATGTAGTGCAAGGTGCTAAACAGTTTTACACTGTTGGCCTTGAACAACGGTATGAACTGCCTTTCGGTGTACCTTTGTGAATTGCATTCTACAGTGATTGTGTACTAGAGCTATGCCATGTCTGTTCATGGATGACTTGTAAAATGATGGTTGTTGTAGTTTTCACTACGAGACGTCATTTATATGCACTTATTGTTGTTGTTGTCGTTGTTCAATGGTTTATGTTTCGCCGACTTCGCCTTAGACTCGCGCCGTTGGACCACCCGTGTGTTGTTCACGCGAGATGAACGGAGTTGCTCATCGTTTGTGAACAGTGGTCCATCGGCACGGGTCTGAAGAAGGCGAAGTCGTCGAGACGTCAGCTGTTGAACAACGACAAGATCAACAAAGAACATCTATACCAACCTCTAGTCAGCTAGAAAAGGGCCCATCGTAATGATGTGTATGTAGATATATCGATTATTATACCGAGTTTTATGCAAGTCGGTCTTTTGAGTTATTTGCACTTCGTTAACGTCAATTCAACTTTTCAATGTACTATGACTTTCATCGCCAGAAAGAGTTCATGTTCTCTTCCAAATATTCGCAAAAATATGAGTATCGAATTTCCCTATTCCAGTTATCGTCGATAGTTATTTGAAAAACTTTTTCTGTTATGGATATGTTATATATGTTGAAAGTGCTTCATATATAGTCTCATGTTAAATATTTCAGTTCTATTGCCAACGACTATGTCTGCTCGCTAAACTTTTCATTGATCACAAGACATTATGTTTCGACGTAGAGAACTTCATATTCTACGTACTATGCGAGGTCAGTTTCTTTCTTAATTCCTTGCCCTCTCAGGAATAGATGTATCAGGTGGTTCTATCTCGTAATTTATGTCTAGTTCGCGCGGGGGGAGCATGTAGAGCAGTGGTCGAAGGCGCCTTGTAATACACATAAGATCGATCCTCGCGCCCGTGGCTCACCAAGCCTTCCATCCCCCCGAGGTCAGCAAATTGATGCCAGACTTGTCTGCAAGGACAACAGCACTAGCTCGATACATCGGTGGGCCACCGCTAGTCATTGTAAAGGCTAGGTATGCATTCAATCACCTCCAAACGATGCCTAATGAAGCCGAGTGCATGGCAGATCCCTCAGGGATTAATCAACGCCGATAGCTTTATCCTTTATTCTTCTATCCTTTATGTCTAATTCAGATAGACGATGATGGCACTCATATCGCCGCTATGTTTTCGAAGGAAATGTATTCTGCGAATAATCTCGCTTGTATTATGACTTTGCCTTGTTATCAACGTAAGGGCTATGGAAATCTATTGATACAACTAAGTATGTTCCTCGACGATTTTTGCGGACTACATTTTTATTCTTCTTTCCAAATCAAATTTCTACTTTGTTGTGATGTTTTTTCAGGCTATGAAATGTCAAAAAGAGCAAAATACCCAGGTACTCCAGAGCGTCCGTTTTCGGACCTTGGTGAAATATCGTATAAAAAATACTGGTTGTGGGTTCTTCTGGAATTTTTTGATTGTACAGCAATGCGCAAGGCTAGTTTCATATTGATTTTCTGTTCACCACATACTAGTTCGTTTCTTTTCCATCTATCCTGGCGGCTTCTTTGCAGTTTACTTTCCAACTATTCATTTAGCAAGTTTATTCCTTCATTTCATGTTTTCTTTACTAGAACTGTTTTCTCTTGAGATTTATGTACGTGTTTAATGTGTATATGTAACGTTTTACTGTTTGACTTTATCACGTACCAATTCAAGGTGGAAGACGTCACCGTAGACGATCTTGAAGCGCTCGTTGGCATTAACAAAGAGGATATCAAAGCCACAATGGGACCAATTGGACTGCTTTCTCATCTTAAGGGTATGTTTCTATTACGGAGTACACCTTTTAACTCAATGATTGCCGATACAGTTGTTTAATATGTTGTTGATTTAAAGGCGGAACGTACATAGTTCATAACCCGAAGTTGGACCAGGATAGCGGTGTTGAGCGACCAGGTCCACCACTAAGGCGTCTCAATGCGAAATACCTAATTTGGAATGCAAAAAGTTTTGATGGACCGAAGAGACGTAACTGAGTTCTTGATGGTGAGGATGCTATATGGACATAAATAATGAGAATCCCTCAACAGTTGCATAATTCTTCCTCTTTGACACTTACTATGCCGTGAATTCTTGAATGATAAGGCTCGTAGGTTCTCTTCTTTGTTGCAGAATAAAAATCATTCGATTGCTTCATTGATCTCCAGTTTCCACCGTTTTTACATTTTTTTTTATTTTTCACTTTAATTCTAACTCCATGGATTTTCCTCTATGTGAATTTCTACTTTGTTACGCTTATGAACCGGTTTTTGTACCAGCTGCACTATCGTATGAAGAGTATATATGAGACTTGTATTCTGTAGGTTGAAAAGTGAACGCAGGGCAATTCCAATAGTAAGACTAGCTTCAATATCGCAACTATTAGGTGCAATTTTATTAACACATCTGGTTTGTTCTCATCCATGAAGCCATTATACTCCGAATCAGTTCGAGATTTCCATCTAACCATTTGCTTAGGATGATGTCTGCTTTGTCCTCAAATTTTGCAGTTCCACTCATTAGTAGGTTTGGAATTACGTAGCGACATGAAGCTGTGATTTTATTTCGTTTGTTGGCGTTAACGAACCCAAAGTAAATTTCTTCCCCTTTTAATTGGATTGTTCGTCAGATATACTTTTGTGCATTTTACTTTTGCTTGGACAGGTTTGGACTATGTCCAAGTAACATCTGCCAGTGCTGCATTAACACCGCGGTAACATTCGTATAGAGCAGCATTGTTAATTTCAACTGTTTTAAACGTTTGGGATTGTTTTAGAAATGGTTATGTGAATGACCACCTAATGGAGTGATATATTCACCGAAATAGCAGTAATTTATGATATAATGAATTAAATCGCAAGAGGGTGCATGTGGCGCAGTGGTTAGAGGTGCCTGCAATACACACGTGGGTGTTGGTTCGACCCCGTACCTCGGACTCACCAAGCATTCTATCCTTCCGTGGTTTGCAGATTGGTGGCAGACGTGTCTAGAGGGATAGCAGCATTGAGTTGATCCATCGGAGGATTTTGCAGGTAGAGGAGATAGAGGCCAGATAGGCATCCAGTCATCAGTAACGGTGCGTAGTGAGGTCGAAAGCATGGCGCATTCCTCAGAGATTGGTTGAAGCCGGGCGCTTTGTACTTAGTTTACTACCAAATCGCAAGTAGCTGTTCTGCATTCGTTGTACGTTTGTGTTCTAGCAATGTAGCAACTGCGCATAATGGGAAAGTAAACGTCGTCATCACATGTTTTAGTCATCGAAAATTAGGCGTCATCGTGAATCTATTAAGTGGAACCAGTCTTATTTAGTAAACGTTTGAAAGAGTATTATCACGACTACCTCCACTCGATGATCTGTTCTGGAACATTCTTTAAGGACAATGGACATTTCCATAGTGACATTACCAGTTCGATATTGTGCCGTTGTTTGGTTGCTGTTCGGTTTTTTGAGCAAGAAGAAAATTAGAGAATGCGTTCGTTCTGCGCAAAGAAAAAGGCGCTCCCTTGTGTAAAACATGTAGAAGGGGCGTAAATTTACTCTTTCTGAGTGCATTCAAGTTCCTTTTATGTCCCGATCTTAGACATCTTAAGATTTCACTTTTGGTTTGCATTGGCGGAAAGCGTTCTTTTCTTGTATTTGTAGAGTTTAAATAAATATGATTAAAGAAGCTGTTTAAATAAATGTGGATCGGCATTAGTTATAAGTGCTTCAGAAAACTTGATGGTAACCTGCAACTGAAGCTGGCAATGCTGAAGACTACCTCCTATCACTACCACTTATATTTTTAGGGAAGACGAGTGTAGCGCTGCGGTCGTAGACGCCCTGCTATACACACTGGATCGATCCTCGCGCTACAAGCCCACCAAGCCCTCTATCTCTGTGGGGTCGGCAAATTGATACCAGAATTGTTTGGGAGGATAGCAGCACTGGCTCGACACATCTGCAGGCCACCGCGAGTCATTATCAAGGCCAAATATGCATTCGATTATCTCCAGCGATACTTATTTGCATCACCATCCATTCAGCAGTTAGAACTTTTAAAATTAAACCAGCAATTAAAAGGAATAGAAGTATTTCATATTATTTCCGAAATAAAAGCAGTCCAGTTCACAGCGAATGCGATTTTATTTCATAAACATATTATTATTACTTGCGCCATAGAAAGAACTAGTTTTGGACAAGGGGTCTTCGTCGTGGCCCGTGTTCAGAATAGCCAAGGTGACTGAGTATTTGCATTGAGAGACGGTTATGTTGAAGTGGTAGGACCATTTTATTTGTTATACGGGATTGCTTTAAAATATCTCCAGACATGCGCGCTATTTATTACATACAATTGCAGCTGGAGGAAATCTTCGCTGCCCCAGCCAGACTTATCAATTCGAGTTCAAGGAATTTGTATCGAATTTGTCCGGGAACTTCCCTTGGATCTGCGAGACCTAGGGGCATCTTATCAGGGCAGTTCTAGGATTTGAGGGAGAATCGACTTGACCAGCATTCATCGATGTTTATAAACAGGAAACAAAATCCCCACGTTTACAAAAAGGAATAAAAATTTCCAACTTACAATAATGTGAAAACCTTCGTCTATCATGGGTGCGAGGAAACGAATCGAATGGGAGAAGTACTTTGATCAGCACAATGTGTTATATCGGGTGATGAAAAGGTAAAGAAAAATTGTGTAAGAGGAAGGAATGGTAGCCTATCATGGTGTAACATGGCTGGGTATTGGATATTTCTTTCCTTTATTTCATATGCAGCCATCATTCGTGAAGTATTTCATTTCCATAATGTGGATTTTGGATTTTTCTAGTTAGTGTTTTAAGGAGTGGCTTTATTTATGTAAGGACCAACTCATTTGATGATTTCACTTGACTGTTACCAGGATATTTGAATACTCATGTGCTGTGGTGCCTCACCATCAAAAATACGGTGCTCCACAGTGCATTTGTTCCTTTCCGTTGCGGCTAAGCAGTCGTATAGGTTCTGGCCTTAATGGATGCTTTAACCCATAACACGCAAAAGGCATTGGATACAATGTATTTGGTGTGAAAACAATAGCTACCTACATCTTTGGACCATTTGAGCTCATATCTAACTTTATTGATTGAAATCACATTGCTAATTTCCTTATTTACTGCCTAGTGCAATTTTTCACAGCAGGGTATTATACCAAACTGCAAAACTTCGGACCGCAGATGTCTGCGGTGGGGATCAAAGATGCTGTTAGCTTTTTCATGGACTAATCCGTTCCTCACTACACCATGCAGGTTCCTCGCTTTGCCTTTCAGCTAGTTTTCTATCTACCAGTACCGTCACACTTGACACTTGAATGGCCCGTCCTCACTGGCTGTGCGGATTCCAGCATAATCTCCACTTTTCGGAGATTTGTTTGTTAAGCCATTGTGGTTCCCTGGAATCCAGAGGTCAGTTTGGCCAAAGTCTGCCCCAGGTCTTCACCATTATGGGCGGTCGCATCCCATGCGGATCAGAGGACGATTTGCAACCATGCGACTTTCATACCAGGACGGTGGTGGATCCTGGTATTGGTTTACTCTTAGCTAGCCTTCCTGATGGAAACGCCGGACTCCATCTCAGCTTGGAGACCTTGCCAGGGGATGAATCCCCCGCTGGACATCGCACTCTGACACCCAAGAACACCTCCCAACTACGATGAGGCGGTGAATCGTTGCGAGGACCAGTACCATCAACAGTCATTTATTGAATAATGAACTGAGTTGAATTCATTTCAGCATTTACCATCATTTGTTTATTGAAATTAAAAGTATTAGAATCCACAGATTTCTGCCTATAAGATGCAAGTTGTTTGATTATCTCAAAGTGAAAATTTGATTTTCTGGAGCTGATAACACTTGTTTCAAAAAGTGGGATTTAGTTCATTAGAACACAATGACGTTATCGAGTGTATCTTTGCGCTTGTTACTCCCATTCTTTCGTTGGGAATTTTAAAGATCTCAGTTCTCTCCTCAATTTTTTCCAAAACGTACTTCTGGGTATATTTAAAGGTGAAAAGGATACTGCGTAGAAATACCCACAATTAGGACGATAGAACAAAATCGCTTGGATACCCTTATAAAGTTCTGAATTCCTGAAATTCATTGGTTATCCAGAAATCCTCGTTAGTCGAACAACCAACACCGGGCGCGGGGGTTAGGTGGTGAAGGGCGTCTTAGCGCTCGCTCTACCGCTCTTCAGTGAAATTCAACTGCAATATTTCTAAGAGAGCCTCTCATTAATCTCGGCATCGATCACAAATTCACTGTCCTCTCAATGAGCAAGCACAAGGATCTTAATATACATCTTTATCCATAATAAAGCTGACGTTTTGCTTAAATGATCTTCCGAGGATCATGGTGAAATCTGCCAAAATGACAATTTTTGTTGGTAAGTAAATAGTATGACAACCTTAGTAGCTCCTCTAGCGCAGTGATCGGTGATAGCCTGCAATACACATGGGATCGATCCCTGCGCCCAAGGCTCACCAAGGCTTCCATTTGTCCGGGACTGGCAAATTGGTGTCAAACTTGACTGAGAGGATAATATCACTGGCTCGACAATTCGGCAGGCCATCATGAGTTATTTTAAAGGCCATATATACCTTCCATCACTTCCAGCGAAACTTAGTGAAATCGAATGCGCGGAGCATCCCTTAGAGATTGGTCAGCACCGATAGTTTTTAGCTTTTTTAATAACAACCTAGCGTTTGCTCATCAGTTGATAGGTGAATAGTCAACTTCTGTATTGTTGATGAATGCTTTTATTTATGTCTAAGGCTACGTAAATTCAAAAGAAATCCTCATTTTGTGCAAAATTTCGCTGCATTCGGTTTGACTAGACGGTACGCTTAACACTTACATATCGCTGTATTTGAAAGTTCTGTAGACGTCCGACTCATATCATTGCGTGTGTGACAATTTTGAGGAAACATCAGGCACAATAAAGTGTACTGTTTTTGATTCTAAAGTACTGTAAGCTTGTAAATAGACGAGAACATCCATCGCGAATCGTTTGCTGTGGGACTGTGGAGGCTTCCAAATAGTGTGACAATGTCGTCATCATATTGAATGTTATGGTAGTCAAGCAGTAATGTATAGAAACCAATTTCTCATTACAATGAAGTTTTCTGCTGCATTGGATGGTTGTCCTTTCGATTGAGAGAAGTCACTGGAAAACCTATTAACATGGAGCCATGACGTTTGCGGTCAATAAATGTTATCTACGAGACGTCTGTGTTTTGAGAGAGCGATTTATTTCTCATAGGCGTAGAAATCGCAAGCACCAAAAATCAAATGCTTACCATTGTCTTAAAAGAAGAACAGTTTCCGCTTGTATGTCCTTTATACGCGTCAATCATTTCACGGAATTGACACCGCTTTTACATCTGTTACTGTAACCTTGTTAAACAAGTTTTCATAACCGGGCTCCGTTACTTCAAAGGTTATGTTGCCTTTCTTTTGCAAAGGAAACTATGTGAGGGTTTTTTACACAGTCGAAATTCTTCTTTGTGTTTGCTCATTTTTTGTTCTTAGAGAAGTTTCCTACGCAAAAGTGATTAATGCTAGAATCCCATGGGAAAATATGCTCTGCAAAAATTCCAACTATTTGAGAACAAAGGATTTGTTTTCGTGTGAACTAGTAAGGGATTTTCAATTCCAGTGTTCGTTACTTTTATGTGTAACAAACGTATTCCATCGAAGTAAAGAGATACCTTGTGGGTAATCATCTCTTTTTCAATAGTAGGTGTGTGTTGCTAGAGTTTTTGCTTCGAGTTTTCACAATGTCATTGCTGACAGCAACTATAGGTCAATAATACGGCTGAGAAGAATACGAAACGAAAGACTCGCATGGTTCAGTGGTGGACGCATTAGCCACCGGAAAGGTTAATAGTGTGTGCGTTCTTCACTGCCAACAACAACGGTCCGGAATTTCGCAAATATCTCAATGACAGGATGTTAACTTTTCTTATTTACTGCTTATTAGAATTTTTCATGGCAGAGTATTTTGTTTGATACAACCACATTGATGCTGAGATATTTGCAAAACTCCGGACCGCAGGCAGGGTGGGTGGGAACGAACGCGCTATTACACTTTCCGGGTCTAACGCGTTCACCACCACATCATGCGGGTCTTTCATTTCGCCTGTTTCTCAGCCAGTTCTATCGATCAGTGCCATTAGTAATCAGCCGTCAACGAGATTGATCTAACGAACCGCAATCGGCAATGAACCGAGATCGACAGAACTAGCTGGGACATAGGCGAAACGAAGGACCAGCATAGAAACAGCTCACTTCAACACATTCTGGACGATATGACCTCTATTGGAGTCATGCAGTGCGAAAATGGCGGCGTGAAACTTGAAATCAACAAATTTCTACTCATGATGAGTTTTATTTGCCGAAATAAGAACTACTGCAATCTAAAGATCAGCTGCATACAAGGTACAAGGCGTCTTCTTTTGTCATGATGGGATTGCTATTTTCTGGAACCCAAGACATATACCTCTTCCACGTTATTCCTTCATTTCTCATATTTTGAAAGCGAAGGTAAATGAACAAACGGAGTTTCATCCACTACGACAAGATGTCTGTTCTCCAATGTAGCCTTCATATTTACAGCTGGCCCTTTTCCATTGGAAGTTTTAAAAAAGTTAAATTTCATCACCGATTTTTTGGAAGCTTCAATTTTAAAAATGTTTAACTTCAGAAGGACATTGTATAAAAACTGTATATGTGCTTAAATACGGGGTAGAGCAAAGTCTGTTTTATAAATCTATAGAGTTCTTAGCTCCTGAAGCAGGCTAATGAGCGAGAAATACCATCTCTTATCGAAAAACCAGCCTCTTCTCGAATGTGTTAAAGTAAAGTTGCAAAGTTTGGACAGGATCCTGAGCATGCAAAGGCTAAAGTGGTCCGTCGATTGTCAACCGACAATGAAGCTTAAATGCTTTTATTCGTTTATTTTCACTAGGATATCGGGATGACTTAGAAACATCTTCACTATTCTCTTTATCGTTTGTATTTTTGAAGGTCTTTTCGAAACCAGGAGTCGGAAATCAAGTAGGATGCAAGTTCATCCAAGTCGCAAGGTACGCTTTCCTAAAAACATTCGGTTATTTATGGCGCCTATGACGACCAATTTCCTGTCCCACCATCATCTAATGGCTTATCAAGACCATTCAGCTGTCACCTGTTGTATTTGCCTCAACTGATCTATCATAGTGTTATGTTTTGACGTTTGTTTAAAATGATTGCAACAAAGCCAAAATAAGGGCCTTCGTTGATGTTATGGATAGCACGTAGCGCCGGAAACTGTAGTCTCGCGTTCGAAGCTCTACAGAGGTTCCGAGTTTTGCTCATATCTCAGCATAATTATGATTATATCGTCGCACAGTTACTTATTTCTGTTTTCATTCGCGGTTTCGCTGGTAGTGTTGTGTGAATCCCATATCTTGTGTCTCTTCAGTTATTTGTTTTTCCACCGATTCTTTAATGGAGCATTAGATTTTTTAGTAGTTAAATTCGTATTCGTGTCTCAGTTTTTTGCTTACAGTAATGATATAGCTCACTTTTAATGGAATAATTCGAATTTTTCGCCCTGTACATGGACGATTTCAATCGAATCGTCAATGCAAGACATTTTCGAGATTCCACAGAACATCGTCTTTCCACATGTTTCTTGTCAGTACAGTAGGTGACTCTCACGAAGGAATCCTTGATCGAATTAGCTTTTTGTCTGGTCTAGTTATTTTCCATCACTACTAAGTGTTGGAGGTGTCATAGACACTTATAAGGTCTTCGTTTTGCTTCTAGCAGAAGAGCATCGGGTTAACACACAGGTTACAACTATAGGAGTTATACAGTATTAATAATGTGAAAATGATGGTAGGCTTCAACTGTAAATGAACACTTCTCAGCTCAAAATTGATCTTGATTATTGTGATAAAATTTTTTTACGTTACACGATCCATCTTCACATCTACTGTTGCGGATCCGAGCAATTATTGGATTCGATTCGTTCGCTGGCATCCATCATCCACAAGGGTCTTTGAACTTTTCGCGTGTGGCTTCGACTGCTGTTTGAGGACTTAGTCTTCGTGATAAATGTCGATAAATGCTGGTACAGTCGATTCTCCCTGGAGTCCTGAGAGAGCCGGGCTAGGTTATCCTCACATGGGTTGTAAGGGCTGACTTGTTCCCAGACAAGTATGGTGCGAATTTCTCTACCCCAGACGATTGAAGGGCTTGATGAGGCCATAGCGGAATCGAACTAGAATCATGCTCATTTTGAGCATTATTATTATCATTGAGCTACTCGCGCATTAAAAGCTAATTAGAAGCTAGAAATCTTTGCCCACAGATCGAAAGCTGCTTTGTTTTATCATGATGAAGGGCTGATATTCTGTAGTCCAAGACACGTAATGCGATAATTTAGTGGAAGAATATTCACCTGACTTGGGATAACTGTCGCAGTTTGCAATTTTTTACTGTTTTGAATCAATAAAAACTCAGGTTAGATATAAGCGAAAACTCTTATCCTAGAAATACTATTATTCTACCTTTAATAGGGTGTTGTTTTATTTGCTCTTCATTCCGATAATGCAGGACTGTTAAGCATAACTTGAATGTAGGCTGTCTGAAGTTTCGTGCATGTGTCAACATATCAATAATACGGCTGAGCAAAAAGAGTGAAAGACAAAACAAAGGACTCGCATGGTGTGGTGGTGAACACGTTAGCCCCGAAGAGGGTGATAGCGCGTGCGTTCTCCATCGCGAACACCTGCTGTACGGAGTTTTGAAAATATTTCAGCGTCATTATCTGTGATATATTTCCCATTCGTCTCGTTCCGTCACGATCGTCGTTCATGAAGGCTGCCTATTTCAAACTTGGTGACTTTATGGAGCATCACTATCATTTTCGGAGTATTTGGAACACTAACTTACCTAGCGTTCGTTTGTCCATCTGTCGCCAACATTTCCTGTCATATGCATAATCCTTGTCTACTCTAACGTTTATGCTGCATATTACAATGTGGTATTGCACTTTGATGTAATGCGTGCTGTTTATATTTCCGAAGATGTCCCTTAAACTCTCTCTAGCCATTGCTTAAAACCACCTCCATAGTTTAGGTGTCAATCCACGTTTCAGCAACTGTGCATGATTGGACGCAAGAACGACAGTTCTTTCAAAAAGATAGCACAAAGTATTGGCTTTGTAAGTTGATTCGTTGGATCCCTCGGAGTATCATAACCCGTGCTGCTCTTCTTCTGTACAGTTTCCCTCCATTTTGTTTTCCATGTCCAGTGAACGCATTAAACAAACATATTCTGTCGTCTTTACCTCTTATAATGTATGATATTTCTTAAGCCAAAAAACTCCGTTTCGACTTGTTGAATGCAATGTGAATCACAACTACAACGATGCTGAGATATTTGCAAAATGCCAGACCGCAGGTGTCTGCGGTGGTGAACGAACGCGCTATTAGCCTTTGCGGAGGCTAACGCGTTCACTACCACACCATTCGGGTCCTTCGTTTTCCCCGTCTCTCAGCTAGTTTTATGGGATTGATCTGGAGAGCCCACATCAGCATTGAACACAGTTAAGATGAGGTTGTTAAAATCACAATGTTTACTTTCTAATTTCTGTCTCTACAATTTTCACGCAATGAGCCCAGATCGATAGAACTAGCTGAGACAAAAGCGAAACGAAAGAGCCGCATGGTGCGGTGGTGGACGCGTTAGCCCACGGAAAGGGTAATTGCGCGTTCGTTCACCACCGCAGACACTTGCAATCCGGGATTTTGCAAATATCTCAGCATCGTTGTGGTTGTATTTCGCATAATACTGTGAAAATTGTAGAAGCAGAAATTAAAAAGTAAACAATGCAATATGAGTTCTTCATCAACTGGGTTTCTGTCCGATTTATGCTCGGTATTACCTTTTCTCTCGCTTCATTGACATCCTTGAACACCGGCTCGAATTTGCTACCAATGCGTGCGCCCTCTTCATCGGAAATGAACAATTTCATTATTACTGCAATTATTAGCCTTTTTATTGAGTTCCTCTCCTACCCTATAAGACTTTTTATTTCCAATGGGGATAGTAGAAAATCGATGAAAAAACTGTGTTTTCGTGGTGCAGATAAGATAACTGTCGGACAGAATGCTTAAGGTGGGACCACTTCTTACAAGCGTTGAGATACTCTTTCCTACGCTATCGAATGTCGGGGAAGTTAGGACAACGGGTAAGTAGAGGATTTAATAATCAGTACCTTCCTGGATTGTTAAGCTAAGATGAAGATGATAAAGATGTTTATTCAGCTAATGTTTCTAGGTCTTCGTCTTCCTGAGAGCCCGATGATCAGAGTGGATAATTCACATTTGTTCGTCTTCTCGTTTTAGCGTCTTCCTCTTTGTATCTAGTTGAATCTTCTTTGAAGTAGCACTGCTCGAATGAGGCAACCTCACGCGTCAGCGTTCTTTTATAGGGGACACTTGTTGTTGACAATGATTGTCCGTTAATAATAATTTGTTTTTCCGTGGACAATCCATCCTGGAAAAATACTGAATTGCTATTCTATATGTGCTGGCTAACATAATACCGACTCCTGCAGGATCGATTGCCCGTTGAAAAACAAATTATTATCAACCAATAATCATTAACAAGAACCGTCTTGTATAAAAGAGCGCTGTCGGATGAGGGTATCGTGCGCTGCTCCACTGAAGATCTAACTCGATTCGAAGACGAAGCCGTTACATCGAAAAGACGAACAACTGTGGGCCATCGGCCTGCACCATCGGCTCTGAGGAGGACGAAAACGCCGAAATGTTAGGCGAATAAACGTCTTTAATAATAAATAGCTTAATAATCCATGAAGGTGTTTTCCAATGCCCTTAAAATGCACGATAGGAGAGTTTTGTTTACAATGTGTATGGCGCGCTCAAATGACAAACTAGGCCGTAGTTTTGGAGATACTTTTGTTCACATTTCAAGGGTTGGATGACCACACGAGAAGATCTTCAATGGTCTTGGGCGCAAAGATAACTTGTTATGTGGGTTCCGAGAAGTGAAGCCGTGCAATTTGTGGCTCACTACTGAAAAGAAGTTGTCTACATGATTTCTAGTCCTGGAACCTTGCATCTGTCCCTGCTCTGACAACTCGTACTTCGAAGGAAGGAATCCATACGGCTAATCGACTGCTGAAATTTTGTGTCCTTGGGGGAAAAGATTAAATAAAATAAAGGATAAAGCTCCTGGTGTTGATCTATCGCCAAGGGATGCGCCGTGCATTCTACTTCATTATCGTTGAAGGTGATTGAATGCATATCTGGTCTTTACAATGACTTGCGGTGGCCTACCCATGTATCGAGCCAGTGGTGCTATCCTCCAGGCAAGTCTGGTACCAATTTGCCGACCCAGGAGAGATGGAAGGTTTGGTGAGCCTAAGGCGCGGGGTTCGATCCATGTGTATCGCAGGGCGCCTCTGACCACTGCACTATACGCGCCCTTCCTTTAATTGAAGACCAAAGCTTGTTTTCTTGCAGCTTTTGAGTGCTTCTGTGTGCATCTAATAGCCAGCGTTCAAGTCTTCCTCGATATGTCAATTATCTAGGAAAGGGATTTCGCCGAGAATATCCTTGTCATAAATGATTTGCCTTTTATCTTGACCGATAACACCAGTCCATCTTTCCTTAGATCGAGTTTTCGCATAGAGAAGTCGATGGTCAGATTAAGTATAGAATGGGCTGTATTGAAGTTGGGACACTAATTTTTTGTATCGACCTCATCATTAGTCATCGCCGTGGAAGGGACGTGCTGTAGACAGGAGACAGCAGGACGACTTCAGCTCTCATTTCGCCTCATATTCTAAAGTTCTCGATGTCATATTTACTTTAATTTGCATTTGTAATCTGGCTTTGATATCTCTGATGGAAATTTATAGAAATTTCCGTTGCACAACATTTTTTTGCACTGGTCGCGGAGCATATCTACTTTGATCTCATTACCTTCATTTTTTATAGAAAGAGTTAAACGTGGTCACATAAAGGGTGTCCAATGGAGGTGATGGGTTAGGTAGACGAAATAGGTAACAGTTCAGTGCACTTTAAACTTGCCAACTTTTCATGGCGGAGTTTTTTCTCCACAAATAATTTCCCTTCTACAGAGAACATTCTTTGTGTATATCCCCTATCTTTCATCTTACCATAGGTCTCATGTATTCGGTATGAATTTCTCTTAGTAGTATTTACTCCTGTCATGTGGCCTATCTGAAATCACTTGGCACAAGACGGGCCGTGCACCCGTAGCACAACCTGCTGGGCAAGGTAACACTGCCTGATAGCTCGACCTTGCGACCTCGCGACCTTCCCCGCCCATTTCAAGCATGGGTAACGTCATGTCCTTCGCTTCGATACTGTTCACAGCGTCTAAATCACCCTCTTTCTTTATTTCATAAAGCAGATTTAAGTTATTCAGTTATTTGTCCTCATAAGAAGCATCCGTATAACAATATTTCATTACATGTATATTACATTATTGTATATTATTACAACAATATTTCATTACATGTACTCTTATTGATCGTTGAGTAATTCGAGCCGACCCCAATAGATCTTCCACTGATCTCTTTTGCGTGCAAAAATACTCCAACGAATTTTGATCATTCCAGAGACTAAATCAACTAAAACAAAGCGAAGATGAACGGCTCATGCAGTGGCCGGATGGTCTAGGGGTATGATTCTCGCTTCGGGTGCGAGAGGTCCCGGGTTCGAATCCCGGTTCGGCCCAAGTTTTGTGTGCTGGTTTTTGTGCACCACATCTTTTTTTCTAAGGTTTTTGTAAAGAGCTCTGATCATCTGGTTGGTGGTCTTTCTGCTGTGGACATCCCGGAGAATGTAGTCGCAACGGCTGTTGTTCATCGGTTGTCATTCATACGCATTACGTGTCCGGCCCACCTTATCTTCAACAGTTTGGAATATAGGGCGGCGTCTTTGATTTTTGATCGTTGACGTTAATCGGAGCTTCATATCACCTCTCCCACTCGCGTGGGACTGGATGCTCCCAGCATTATCATTCTACTACGCCTTCTATAAAGCCGAGTGATCTTCATCCTGCTTCCATAGAGACCAGGTTTCTGACGCATACGTTAGGGCTGTGAATTCGAAGAGGTAGGCACCGAATTGGGTGTCCTTTCTTCTTTTCACCGCATCCTCGCTGCTCTTGAAAGCTCCCGAGGCCTTTCGCTTCCTCCTGCTCAACTCTGGAGTAAAGTCGTTCATCGTTTTAATTTTCCGACCTAGAAAGACGTAACTGGACCATTTGGAGGTTTCCAATCCGTTGAGCGTGGATAGGTTATACAAAACCTATCTATTCCTCATGAACATCGTTTCTATGAGATTTAGTTGAAGACCAATCTTTCCACAGGCCCTATCAAAATCAGGAAAAATTCGTTCCGGTTGGCTAATGCATGGTGTTATAACAACGATGTCATCAGCAAAGTCAGCGTAGTGTAATTGCCGGCCATTGATTTTCACTCCAACGTTGTCCGAATTCTAATGTTCGCATTACGATCTCGGGTGTGGCGGTAAATATTTTTGACGAGGTTGTATCGCCTTGCCTAACACCTCTTTTGACTTCGTTGTTGATGTCGTTATATATTAGTAATGTTTTGGGCATGAAATTTTTATATAGCTCACGAAGAATCTTTTTATGACGCCCTTTCATCGACTGCTACTGTCAATTTGATTGAACTGGTTTTCTTCTTCGGAAGTTTCGGTCTGTTTGCTATTTTTAATGTCTCCAGGTTTCCTCACTTTTTTATTTTCCGTTTCCGGTTCCATAGAGCTGTTCTTACGGGCCGATCTATCTGCTAGAAGCACGTTCGGTTTGCGCGCTGCGCGCTAGAAATTTTCTTATTTTCTTGTCGCCGTAGCAGATTTCTGCATTCTAGTCCTTCGTCGGCCGTTACTGACCCGTGAACCTAAACCTTGTTTGACTGTTCCTCGTAAACTGGATAAACTTCCTTTTTCTGGACACTTAGTACTTCTCGATACCTCCTTGTGCTATGGAACTGACAGGAAGTTGGTGCGAAATGCTTATTCCGCTAACGTTTCGACGTCTTCACCTTTTTTGGAGCCGCGTAGATCCGAGTCGATCATTCACAGGTGGTTGTGCTCGCGATGCAAGTGTTCCTTGCCGCACAGAGTCGTTTCCAGCGAAGTAAAGCACCGACCGAATTAAAAATCTCATTCGGAAGTGCCTTTTGTACAAGGACGGATGTTGATCGGTTCCCATCGGCCAATGTGGTCTGCTCTATTCCCTCTAGCTCGCCCGATTCCACTTTGGCGTGTTAGCTCGAGTGTTTCTAGAGGCAGACGTCTCTTGGTGACTTTCGAATTTTCAACTTCCAGAGTAGGGTCTGTCGAATTGTGAGTTACCATGAGTGGTCTTGGTCGTCATGATAAACTCAAGCAGCTATTCACTCTGATCGTTCCATTCTAATCGATGGGTCTCAATGTGACGCTCTTCAGATGTTTTTTTGGATCCAATCTTAGCTTGAAAATATCCAATAATGGTGTTGAAAAATGTGTGTTCCTCTATGTAAAGGTTCTTCACGTCTATATAGAACGCTTTGACTTCTTCATCATAGCCTGATGTGGGTGCTTAAGCGACGTGGATTGTCAAAGCTCGTATTGGTCCATCCACAACTTTTTAATCATAAACGTCCGATTCGGCCTGTTAGTTGTTCGAATGAATCTCATGTTCATGGCTAAACTCGTGTTGACGAGAACGCCGACACCGCCTACTCTATTGCCGCATGTTCCGTGGCACAGTTCTTCTCCGGTGTCATAGACGGTATTGAATGGGTGGCATCTTCTCGTCTCGGCCACTCCGGTAACGTCGTGCCTTATCCTTCTTGCCTGCATGATCAAATCTTCCATCGAGGATTCAGCCGTCACCTTAGTCCTAGGAGATTTGGGGAGCCTGGCGTGGTCGTGAGATTTTAACATCTCCATACTGGTCGTATCCAACGCCGCTGCCGTATTGGGAGCTTTTCGGTGGGAGGAGAATGAGGCTCATTCATTTTACTGTTTGCCGTTTGATACGCGTGCATTGCTTGCTGAGCTGTGAACGTGGGGGTTGGCATACCCATGGGTAGTTTCAATTTGTCGGAGGTGACTCCTAGCCGCCTTCCATATAGCTCCTCATCACTCACTTCATTGCAGGCTTCTAACCGAATTGACTCGTAGAATAAAACCTGCATAAACGAGGACACATCCACGCTCGTATGCACTAATGCGTTTTCGTAAACACAGAAGGTATGTACCAAATCAGCGCAGCAGGAAGGAGTCTATTCCCTGGGTCTACTTGCGTCTTAGGGAAGCAGAAGTCGCTTTTGGTTCGCGATTAACTCCCTATCCACCACCTAGGGACGCGCCACGTTGCCTCGTTACTAGCCGGCCTGAAATCACACTATGAAAGAGGTGCGTGAAGTAACGCTTCGTACCTCGTCAATATATTTCAGAAGTCTGCACGTTATTACTAGTCCAGTTCCTTAGGCATGCTGCTTTTGCCCACTAGACCATTTCATCATAAACTTTGCCATGTATATTTATTAGGCTTCGTTTCGTTATTGTTGTGTCATTACTGTGTGTATGAAGGTTTGATTGCCCATGTTTGGGGCACTGGTGCAAATTCGAAACACCGACGTGACTTAGTCATCAAACTTCAACAAAAGTTCTTTTAACTATCACCTAATTGACATTTATGGGCTTTTCTGCTTTTTATCTTTTATAGGGTCGTTGAAATAGAATTTAATGCGACCTACAGCTCAAGATGAGGCTCGAATTCGGTGTTGAAGACATTTCCATGTTGTTGTAGGTGCAAACCAAAACATGATTGCCCTACTATGTACTTCTTTCCTATATTGTTCTGATACAGTTCCGATTACAACCTGTGTAACCCATGATTCGATCGCCTCATACCGTTCGTCTAGCCGTCTGATGTTATAGATGAGAGAATACCGTGTATGGGACACCGAAACTGATTTTTTGCAGCGGAGTATTTTCCTGTGGACGGCAGCGATTCCTATGAACAGCTGGTATGGTAGTTTGAAGGCAGTGTAATAGGCCGTGTAGCTAAATGTTGTTAGTTTTTCTTCCTTGGCTTGACTTTTAAGGTTGTAATTTCTCATCCTTCTCTTGAAGTCTCTGGACTTCTAATTGTTTCTTCGTAAATGCGTTTACCTTTTTGTTTGCCACACTTTTTTTGATTATTCAGGCGTTGAACGAGCGACTTGCTTCCTCCATTTTTCGATATTAGTGTTTAATGGGAAAGGATGATCAATGTGAACGCTCTTGTGTTTGTTGTAACGTTTTTGAGGTATTGCTTTTTTATTGTAGTTTCATATATATTATTCTATACATAAATCACATGATTCTTTCCAGTTACGGTCTTTACCACTCAGCCAGGAAGAATTTAAGTGAAGTAAAGACATCGATTACACATGATTGGATGGATAACACTACTCATTTTGTTAGTATAACATGCTGATTATCTCATAATCTTAAAGAAACGTAGTCACGGTCTTTGCAAACACCCTTCCATAATCAAGTTATTCTAGCCGTTGTTCGTTTCTCGTGAGGAAGCCAACACATTCTTAGGTTCTCTTGATGCAACTTTTATGATCGCTTATGCCTGTGTAAGTTTATTTTCTTTCCTCTTCTAATGTCTTTCATTACCTTTGTCTTTCTTCTATTTTATCTCGTTTACCTTTCTTAGCATGCCTTATCATATCATCATCATCATCATCATTATCGTTATCACTATACGTCTTCAGGCACTATTCTTTTGGGGTTGGCTTGGTGATCGTTTAAATCCAAAACATGTCGTTGTAACGGGTATGGTTGGATCAGCTGTTATGGTGAGATGTGGTGCCTTAACACGAGCCGCAATATGGGTACAGTATTCCTTTTCTTTTTAGGTACAAAACATATGGTTTCAGCTTATTCTTTTTGGTTGTTTGCCAGTGTGGTGCAATTTTTATAATATTCCGTATTATATGGTTACTTACCTTGTATTTGGATTGGTACAAGCCTGTGGTTGGCCCAATGAAATCACGATTATGGTGAGCTTACCCTATCTTATATGCATTTATATAAATATATTCCTAGGAATTTTTTTGGAGATGCTTCTTCTTATACTTATGCAAACGCTTTGTTCCAGTGAATTGTCCTTCTTATAGTACAGACACTGAACTGTATCACCAGTTATGTCTCATTTTTTTTATTGGCTATAGTCTAGTCTTCTATAGTCTTTGATTTGTCATCTTGGTCTTATTGATGAAATCTGGGAATCAGGCAGACATCTGGCTTTTAATTGCTAATACCATAAATACTGTATTTATAAGTCAGCTTCCATCATTTTTGTGTTTTTTGTGGTTGTCAATGTAAAGATCATTCTTTGTTTATTGGTTGCAGTACCCGATTATAGTATTTACCTTGCTCATCGGATCATGGCAATTTCCTAACACTATTGTAGTCCTTTCCGGGGAGTAACGCGTTCACCACCACACCACGCGGGTCCTTTGTTTCGCCTGTCTCTCAGCTATTTCTATCGATCTTTGCCACAGCAATCACCCGTCTGCGGGATTGATCTGGGGCGCCCAAATCGGCATAGAACCCAGTTAAGCTGCGGCTGTAGTTGAAATCACAATGTTATACCTTTTTATTTTCTGCCTACTATAATTTCGCGGCAGGGTATTAAGCGAAATACAATCACAACGTTGCTGAGATATTACCTGCGGTCCAGAGTTTTGCAAATATCTCAGCAACGTTGTGGTTGTATTTCGCTTAGTACCCTGCCGCGAAATTATAGTAGGCAGAAAATAAAAAGGTATAACTATTGTAGTATTAAGTATATGATACCAGGGCAAACTGGGTGGAACTTCTGGTACGGGTAATATTCTAAGGGCTACTCCTATTGAAGGGCGCGTGTGATGAAGTGGTTGCAGGCGCCACGTGGAATCTATTCCCGCGCCCATGGCGCATCAAGCCTTCCATCCCTCCGAGGTCGGCAAATTGGCACCGTACTTGTCTGCGAGGATAGGAGCACTGGCTCGATACATCGGTAGGACACCGCGAGTCATTGTAAGGGACAGATATACATTCAATCACTTCCAACGATACTTAATGAAGTCGAATGCATGGTGCATTCTTCAAGGATTGATAAACGCCGAGAGCTTCGTTTTTTATTTTTTATCGATTTTTAGTCTATATGAGCTTTTTATTAGCTAGTGGACGCGGGTCTCCATTGATAATGGTGTTGTTCAACATGCGCAATGCACTGATTCGACCGCGCACATATGTGTACATATCTTCTCCATCCTTCACAGTTTCTATAATTTTGTATGTTTTTACATTTTTCTGCACGCATATCTGTTGAAGTTGAGGAATGAAATTATTTTTTGCTATCGTTTCCTTCTACGAAGAATAGAGAAGTTTCTGAGTACCTTCTCGGACTTACAGTTGCTGTATGAGAGTTGGGAGCGGTTCGATGTACTCCTTCAGAATAGACATGAGGATTAAGTGTCATAGCTTTATCCAGGCTACTTTTAAAAATAGTGAACGTCTACTAATATCTACTAGTAAGAAAATGGCTATGCCCATAGTTTTATTGATTGTAATAGTTATTGTTTTGCCTTATCTCATGGCCAGTATTTGGCAAGTTCATAGTGTTTGAAGCGATGTGCTAAGCCATTTAGAAATTGGCCGATTACTGCATTTTCCAGGCTAACTGGTTTGATAAGAGCAATCGTGGGTTTGTAATGGGAATATGGGCATCTTGTCAACCGCTTGGAAACGTTTTTGGATCGTTCTTCACTGCGTGGATTTTGCCGCATGGTTATGAGGTAGTCCATTTAATGTGATTTTTATTTAAGAAAAGAAAAACAGAAAAATGTAAGAAATATAAGGAACACGAACTTGATATCATGTTTTCACCCGTGTTTCCGTAAACACTCTTGCGACCAATGACACCTGTAGGTGTCACAATGGTTCTGCGAGAGTGGCGAGAGGGGCTAGTACGACACCTGCAGGTGTTATTTTCTTTCCGGTAGTTTATTTTGGTGCATAGTTTTTTCTTAGGCTTTTTGTAAATAGTGGATAGATTATCTAGCGTAGAGGAAAAAGTGGGTATCTTCCATGGGAGATCATATTCTTGATAATTTCTAATTTCTCTTTTTCGTCGAGTGATAGTGCTTTTGAAGAGAATGTAGCCAGTGGAGAGGCGTAGAGATGCCTTTGTCTCGAAGACTTGGCAACACATGCGCTGTGCAGCACCATTTTTGATATGCAATTCGTTGTTTTCTAATATTCAACCCCTATAATGACTTTTGGGTATTGTATGGAATGAGAGGATGTGAAAACCAGAAAGTAAACATCATAATATTCCTTGCACAACTTATACAACTTCCAACGGCTTACCACCTCATCGTGGCTGGGGGGTGTTCCTGGGTGTCGGGCTGTGATGTGCACTGAGAGGTTTCGTCTCCTTGATAAGATCTCCCAAGCTGAGAAAGAGTTAAGCGTTTCCATCAGGAAGCCTAGCTAAGAGTAAACCAATACCAGGATCCACCACCGTCCTAGTATCAAACTAGTCGCTTGGTGGCAAATCTCCTTCCGATCCACGAGGGCTGCGACTGGCTGTGGTGGTGACGAGCTGGGATAGACTTTGGCCAGGTTGTCTTCTGGACTCCACTGAACCACAGTGGCTAAACCAGCAAAACTAGGAAAAATGTAGAATATGCTGGCGACCGCACAATCGGTGACGACGGGCCGTCTAAGTGTGCGAGTATCCAAATATATAACTTGATTAAATGCTGAGAGCAGTATAAATGCATTGTGGACGTGTGTTTTTTCTTCATTCACAAGCGTTGTATATCCACCAAAAACAAGCCAAGGTGTGTAAAAGAATGTGGAAGATGTAGAGGATAAAAGAAGCTAAATTTCTTCAAAACGCAGAGAAAACCGATTTATAGGATGAAAATCGCAACAGTAGAGATGGGGCTACATAAAAACTGCCGAGGTGGCTGCAATGAAAATTTAGGCGGCTTCCATTCCGCAAAACGCGAATTTTGACGTTGTCTCCAGAGTACTTGGCATTGCATCACCTAACTCAGAAGGAAACTACTAAAACCCACCCTTGCTTGTCGCGCATAATTCATCCATGGGCCTAAGGACCACAACGACTGTCATCTTTTTCATATTATACTCTTCTTAGCAATTTTAGTGGGAAGATAACCTCGAACATCATACTACATTCTGCCACGCGTTAAGCTTACTCTTAAGCTGAATTAAGTTTCCCGATGAAAATGTCGAACTCATTCGTATCCTAACCTGCCAGATCATGAGCTTTATCAGTTTTCTCTTTAGATCTATACATATTTCAGCACACTTTTTTCTTTAATGGTCTGCTTATGCTACTTGGAGGTGTTGCAGTAATGTTGTCGATTGACTCTGAACCTAAAATGATGGCACAAACTGAAGGGGAAGAAGCTCACACAGAAAGTTATGAAAGGTATCACCTTCAAATTGTTAAAAATATTTTTAGATTCAATAGAAGGATATGTTCGTTTTTGATAATTTGATCAGTATCGATCAGGGAGAACGACGGTGGTGGTGGTGGTGGTGGTGGTGGTGGTGGTGGTGGTGGTGTATGGTTTAAGGAGATTTTGGGGACAAATTTGTAAGGTTGTAAATCATCATAGACGTCCAGTAGAAGTTTACTTTTGCTAGTGTTTTATTATGCAAAACGCGTTCGTAACTTTATGAATTACCTCTGATGAGTAAGAAGTAGACGTATAAAGTATTATCGACAAAGCTTCACGTAGTCGTAGCTTGGCGAATGGGTTCCCTCCAAAGTTTTCCACAGGCATTGCTACGATGGTAATATGTAGTCTGTTAAATCTAAGTCCTGATATGAATGTCTTGTCATATTCCATAAAGAAACTGCACAGTTCCATTTTAGGAGGGATTCGTAGTCCTTCTAGTTAACTGTCACTGATCCTCATTGGGTATTCCTTATTCATTTGTCTCTTTCTATTTTCCTACTTTCAAGAATCCATCTGGTCTCATCATTTTATCTCGTTTTATCTCGTCTCATCATCTCGTTTTATCCTATTTTTAAATCAATACCGACGAAAGTTTTTAAAAACAGAAAGAATAGCTGAAAGCAGTTAACAGCCGGATGACCGAATCCGTTCTTTTTCACAGGAAAAAGAACTACCTTTATAAGTGATATGACATTCTTTCGATTACTAGGCTTCGATGATATTTACTTGAATTGGAAAGGCTTTCTTTTAACAGCTATGAAAAAAATTCTCCAGATGCTCCAGAAATTTCTTCAGTTCAACGTGAACTTCTCCATAAACAAAAGATTTGAAAAAAAAATATTGATCCACTGTGGATTTTCTTGGTTTTTTTTGAGAAGGACAGGCTATCCCATATTTTTAAAACATCACTAATATAGCGTTATGGTAGGAATTCTTTTACCCAAAGTAAGGAAATATAACTACTCAGGTTTTTGTTGAGCACATGAAAATGACTACCCAGTCTCCTTCGTCTACTGCTTTACACTATCAACGTCTGTCGGTGTTTCCAGCTTTCCAGAAGTGACGGCTATGGAGAGAAAACGAACGTGAGGCGCGGAAAACCTTGCAATTAGTCTGGAATTTTATTCTGTGGCCTCAGTCGGATCATGTTAGAATATTCGGTTAGTGGTTTGTACATGGTACAATGGTGCCAAGGACCTTTGAGAACACTAGGCCCTCAGCAAAATACTCAAAGCTGTAGGACCAATCGATGAGCAACACAAGAAATTCGTTCGAGATCCTTTTAGCTGAGCATGTGTGTTACATTGTAGAATGTTTTTCAGTACTGCGGTAGGTATGGGAAATTAAACAGTTTGGATCGATTATGAAGACATACTTGATTCATTGCCGATTTGGGGTTTTGATGCAAAACAGAGTAGTCCGCTGTGAAAAACAAGAGAAATGGGAAGAACTTTTCAAAGAATCGAGAAACTAAACTAGAAACTATAGTTTCGGAGTGGATTGCTATGAAAGAAGAGAACACCAATGAGGTATTCTGTTTTAACATTGTAAAGAAAAAACAGAAGGAGAATCACAAAGTTTGGGAGCAACAGCTACGAAAAGTTGCAGAAAGGCGTGTAAGCTTACGACTACCGTGAATAGGGATTGTCGACAGCACTAGTCGATAGGTACAAAACTGAGCACATTTGGCAAAGCGGCTGTGGGAAGTTGTTTTATAAGTTGGAAGTTCTAGAGGACCTTAAGAGATTAGGCGTAAATGTTGGGAGCACTGAGTAATCTACACCTAACAAAAGAGAAAAAGTAAAAAATGATGGACGCGAAGAGGTGAAGGCGGAATATCAAGTCGATTGCTCTATACGTTATTTCAGTCTTGGTGTGAATGAATGACGATTGCAAACTCAACTCGTCGTGAGCGAAAAAACAGTACAAACTTTTCTAAAGTCACTGCACTGATTTCGCCAAAAAATAAATATCTCACAATGAAACGCAAACAGGGTATCTTTAACGTGATGCTTTGCATCTGTGCACCTCTACTAGAGAGTTGAGCATTGAATCGACCGAGACTCTTGCTGAGTATCGGCATTTTTAGATTACTAAAAAGAACACTGAATAGAGTAATGCTTAGGAATAGGAAAGGCAGAGGATATGGTTAAGAAACCAGACCACTTAAAGTTCAAGGTCTGGAAATTAGGATTTGTAGGAGAGAAAACTGATCGCGTCTTTTGAAAATAGAAAAAGGAAAACGCTTGTTGGTTTTTCGTAAGGCTCCGTTTAGTTTAATGATAGGGAAAACGATGACAATCTATGTAGATTTCTTGGTTCTAACTGGTTTAAAATATCCGAAGACTGCGAAATATTCCATAGTTATGAATTATGTTCACATTTTATGAGAAACAGTCCAATTTCTGTGAGGAGATGCGCAATCTCTACAAGGTCTTCGTTTCATACTTTTTTTGAGACAATTGGAATTTTTGGTATATAGGAGGGGAAAGTGGTAACCTTATGAAATTATGTTTGCTTATAAAGGGATGCTTTTTTTCCAGGATGCAATCAGGACAACGTGATCCGATCAGCATTATTGATGCTGTTTTTCTCCCTGGAGTTCTTGCGGTGCGCTTTGTCTTTTTGACTTTTTTCGCTTCCTTACTCGAATGAGCCATCTTCATCATCATAAATAATCGTGGTTGTCCAAGTACGATTTTAATTCGCTGGTAGTTGGTTGACTGCACAAGATTTCTTCTCCCTAGAGTCTCTGAAGTCACGCTAGAAGTTTTCCCAACATCACATACCCACTGGTAACTGTTTTGTTTCCAGAATTGCTGTGATTCCTGAATTGGTTTACTTTAGCAGGGATTCTGAACGGTGATTTGGAGCTCATTTTCAAGTGGGGGGATTCTACTGGAGGAACAAATCTCTTCTTCACGTAGTAATTTGATAAATGGTCTATGGATCCTCATCAGTGGAAGAAATTTTCATTTGTCAATTGCCTTCGCCGGTTAATTGTGAAGAACTTAAGTACCCAAAAATTCCAAAATGCGACACACTATTTTTGCAGTTTTTCTCAAAATCCGTGAGGTGTTTTGCTAAGGAGTCGTGTATTTTTCTTAGTTTTTCCATTATAGTACTGCTTATGTAATGTTTGTCTCAAGCTGGTCAACTATGCATTTTTCTTTTGGCTTCCTCTGTATCTCACCGAGACCTACCATTGGAAGGAATATCAAGTTTGTTTTTCTATTTTTTACTTCATTACTTATCGCGACGCTTCATTTGCAGTCCCCATTAAGAGCTTTCGTCTTTTGTTTTCCTAAACCACAGTTATCCCCGATCCTTGCAGATCGGATTGTCGCACTGTGATTAACAGGACGACGGCGATTCCTGAGATTGCTTTACTCTTTATTGGCCTTCCGATTTTTTTTCATTTCCGCTCTTTACATTTATATAAGTTTTATATAAAATAACTTCGAATAAATCCAGTAACGGGGTATGTGGTCTTTATGGTCCTTAAACGTCCGTGTAACTCTCAGTTCATGTCAACTGAAGTCATTGTTTGGTCTGCTTTAGGCTGACGAAATAAGCACTTTTTACGATGTCGGAGGCATAGTAGGCAGTGTAGCCGGAGGATACGTTTCGGTTGGTTTTGAACTAGTATTGTTAGTAGTGTTAATACTAGTGGTAACAGCAGTAACCATTATAATGACTGGTGATAATATTAATGATGAAAATCGTAGCAACCATAACGTTGCTGAGATATTTGCAAAAGTCCAGATCGCAGATGTCCGCGGTGAGGAACGAACGCGCTATTACCTTTTCCGTGGAGGAACACGTTCACCACCACACCATGCCGGTCCTTCGTTTCGCCTTTCTCTCAGCTTGTTCTATCGATCTCTTCCATCATCAATGATCTCTGCCAGCAGGCGAAACGAAGGACCCGCATGGTGTGGTGGTGAACGCGTTACTCCCCGGAAAGGACAATAGCACGTTCTTTCCCCACCGCAGGTGTCTGCGGTCCGAAGTTTTGCAAATATCTCAGCATCATTGAAGTGCTGTAATAATTTGTCGATGGGATTTTATGAAATGAATATAGATTTGAGCCTAATAATTGTGGTAACCCCACACGCGCCCTTTCATAAGTGTTTAAATAAATATATGTGTATATGTACATGTATATAGTACATATATACATCCAATACAATTACAATATGAAGTTAATAATAATAGTAATAATACATAATAACAACAGTAAATAGTTAATAATAATAAGTAGTAATAATTAATAATACTAATAAATATTTGGCAGTAAAAAAAAGCTCAACTGAAAACTTGGGCACTGCGACAAATGTGTCCCAATAGTAACAACAATATTAATAATAGTAGCGATTAATACCGATAATAATGACAATAACAGTAGCAGTAATAGTAATGCCACTATTAGTAAAAATAATGTAGTGAATAGAGCTATTCTTCAACAAGTCTATGGGAATTTTTTATTTTTAGTTTAACTATAGCAAAACAATTTCACTCATGAGATTGAAATTTAAGGATAAAGTCGGATGCCGAACTCCAGTTGTCGTCATAATGCTGATTTCTTCTATTGGGTCTCTATTCTTTTACATTCATGCCGGTGAGTTTTTTTTCTATGTTAATATTCTGAGCATTAAAAAAGAATAAGGTTCTCGGCGTTGACTTACCCTGAGGGAAGCGCCATACATTCGAATTCATTAAGCATCGTTGGACGTAATTGAATGCATATCTGGCTTTTACAATGATTGCGGTGGCCTACCGATGTGTCGAGCCAGTGCTATTATCCTTCTAGGCAAGTGTAGCACCATTTTGCTAACCCCGTGGGGATGGAGAGCTTGGTGGGTCTGGGGCGCGCGTGTCAAACCCGTGTGTATTTCAGAGCCCCTCGAACTACTGCGCTACAATCGTCCCATTCTCAACAATAGGGCTATTAATTCTCATGCTTTTCAAAGTGCTTTGAGTGTTTTGAATATTCCCGCCTTTGTAATTTTTAAAGAAGAAATCGAGATTTTGACAGGTCCTGATATGATATTCTAATAAAACTACGTGAATAAGATATTTTCAAGCAAATTACTATTAAAATACGGAGGATTTCCTCCTAAGCTGTATTTATTTAGACTGAGAATATTGTCAATGCTGTTTGATACTAACCTTGGTGAATCTTTTTTCAGGTTCGTATATGATTTTAAACGCTGTCATTATGATGATAGTTGGCGTTACTATATCTGGTCCATATAATTTGATTGTGAGCACGATATCTATCGATCTTGGATCACAACCGGATCTCGCATCTAACGAACAAGTATCTTTTAAAAAAAGAGTTTCAAAGGGTTTTGAAATTTTACGGTTCAAAAATTACACACTCAAATTTGCACATGGAAGGTAAACAGTATCTTTCTTTCAGAGTGAATTATGTTTTATCTATTGCATGTGAAATGAAATCTCCTTAAAGAAACCTTTTAATATACTTTTGTTCTTTTACCACATGTTCCGCTTTAAAAGATCATAACAACAGCATTTGCCGTTACACTTTAGTTAAAACGATTCATCGAACTATGGTTTAAGAAAACTTTGCTGTTTTACAAATTGCGCTAAATGTTATTCGAGGATGGTTTCAGGCCATGTCTACCGTAACCGGACTTCTGGATGGTACTGGATCCATTGGTAGTGCCGTTGGTCAGTTCTTCATTCCGATAATGCAAAAGACCTATGGATGGTCGTATGTATTCTATCTGTTTATGGTTTTAGTGAGTTTTTATGGTCTTTTTATGAACTTTCAAAAACCGAAAACTGTCGAAAAAGTGCTCTGCATGGCCTAATACCATACTTCTGTTCAACTATTGACAGTGATTGTCTCACAAAGTCAACACAATATTTCATTGAAGAGGCGAACTTTCCAAACTAATGATATTGTTATCACAACTGCGCGTGTCATTATTTGTTTTCGTGCAATATTCCTCCCTATATATCGGATATTTTTATTGTGTTGTTATAATCGTATTCATCGATCCTTTGATTTTGTGGCTTTCATAATTTCTGCACACAACTTCAACTATGGAAAATTTTTTTATATGTTTAGATGTGCAGCTGTTGCTGTAGGAATTATTCAAGCTTCCAAAATGATGCTGAGATATTCGCAAAACTCTGGACCGCAGGTGTCTGCGGTGGGGAACGAACGCGCTATTGTCCTTTCCGGGGAGTAGCGCGTTCACCACCACACCATGCGGGTCCTTCGTTTCGCCTGTCTCTCAGCTAGTTCTATCGATCAGTGTCATCAGCAATCATCCGTCAACTAGTTGAGAGACAGGCGAAACGAAGGACCCGCATGATGTGGTGGGTGGTGAACGCGCTAGCCCTCGAAAAGGGTAACAGCGCGTTCGTTCCCCACCGCAGTCACCTGCACGTTGATTATCGATTAATTAATTGGGTACTCAGCATTAGGATCTCAATTCGTCTCTGTCGTTCTTCAAAGTCGCTCAACTGGCTTCTGTTTTTCAAGGAGCATAAAAAGTACCATGGATTTTAGTTTAGAGCTTGCATTTTTTGGTGCTGCTATTGAGAATGTGACCACGACGGTTAGCTCTCCGTGCTCGTAACGGCATAGATTTACCCTTAGTTGGAAGTTTTAATAGAGTTAGAATTTTTCTTAGCTTTGCTTTGGGAAAACCTTGCTTATAAGATGAAAATTTACTGAACATCGAAGCTCTACACCCACAATCATTCTCCAAGAATGATGAATTTTCGACGAGAGTGCACCATAGTTGCAATTGGGTGAGGTCTGCAACTTTTTTTATTCTACACGAACCGTCTTTTCATCTCCTGAGCGGTTCCTAGAAGTTTTTGCATTCAATTCGCTTCCTCGCTTCATCCACTAGGGTTTTCGAACTCTCGCGTTTAGGTTTGGTTGCTGTTCGAGTAATTTCTTCCCTCTTCGTTGTGAACGTCTTTGAATTCTGGTTGAGTCGATTTTTGCTAGAGTCCTGGGATAGCTGGGCTAGAGCACTTCCGCTTAGATTGAAAGGATCAACCTATTTTCAACGAAGAGACAGGGGACTTGGTGGGCGCAGATTGGTGTCGAACTAGCACCGTGCTCATGATGTGCGGCATCACTACTTCTGAGCTACCCGCTTTCTAAAGGTGTATAATAAATATTACATTTTGTTCTCTGAGAAGTAAAATAAGGTCTTAAAGCTTAAAAACGATTTATTTGCTTTTTTTGTACGCTTTTTTACTGCACATGTAGTGTTCCTTTCTTTTCAGAATATGTTATCAACAGTATGCATCCTAAGGCGATGTGTTGAGGATCTGCGAAAACTTCCCACTTCTTCATCGGAATTAACTCCACTTCTAGACGAAACGAATTTTGAAGATTAAATTGCATTCATTACTTCTACAGTTTCTCCTTGTGCCTTTGCTTTCCTACTATTGGGTCATCCTTACAAGGTTTCTTCTTTGAGTAATTCCTATGCAGACTACACGCTCTGTTCATAATATTGTTTTCTTTTGTAAAATACAACTAGATGCTGAGATGTGAACAAAACCGGGCATCAGTTGAGTTTTGAACTCGAGATTACCATCACGTGGGCTCAGATGCTATCCACCACATCTATCTTGCATCGCCTTTCTCTCAACCAAGAAAAAGAAAAGAACAGGCAGTAAATGATAGTTAAACATTGTTTCCGTTTTTTTTGTTTTACTCTGTCATCTCATAGTATCGGTATTGTTATTGTTATGATAGTTCGAAATCTGTTGAATTCGTAGATGAATGCATGAGGTGACTGAATGGATCAACCACCTGTTGTAGTTCATTTATACGACTGTTCTCTACATATTGGGCTTATTTTTTATTCTACGATTAAATTAATTGCGATTACGATTAATTGCGTAATTTGCCCTTACGGCAGGGACGGTGATTGCATGAGTTCAGGTACGATATACCTGATCTCTTGTAATAATTGCGGAGATGAATATATTGGCGAAACGGGCAGACCTTTGTGTATCCGTATAAAAGAACGCCTAGATGGCAAACGAAAACTAAGACGAAGCACCCCACTAGGAACGCATAGGATACAAAAGCATAGCTGAGACAATTTTGGAATAAAAGTCAATATGCTTGCACAGGAGTCCAAAACACCAGCGCGAAAACTCCTAGAGGCTTTTTGGAAAAATGCTAAAAACCCTACAATGAATAGCAGGTACGAATGCCCGGAGGTCATACGCGACCTGATCCCGTACGTTCGCATCGATTTTTGATGTGGGATGGTGCAGTCATCAACCACATGCGACTATAATCAGCTGTTCTAGACTTCCTCATTGGAAGTCACGAAAAAGCGGTGGGTTTTTTTTTGGAGAAGTTGTTGATCGTGTAATTACCAAAGAGTCTTTCGTCTTTGTGTAAGTGTTATTGAAGCGTTTGGCCTAGTAGATTGTATATCAGCATACCCTTCCAGACTCTGAAGAAGGCGATACTGCCGAAACGTCAGCTAGCGTTGTATTGTATTGTGTTTTTCTATGGAAGTAAATGTATGCTGTTTAAAAACCTCGCGATTGCTGAACAAGAAAACGGACACATTCATATTCCAATGCCGAGGTTAAGAGAAAGTCGATCCTGGGATCTACGATTAAAATAATTCACTTCATATCGTGGGTAAGTCAGGGATGTTATCTTTTTCGATATTCTATAGAAAAGAATATGCATGAATTATTGAGCCTCTTTGTGTTGTGGTCAACATCTACATATTTTGAAAATGCTAAGGCCAACGTTTAGAAACTGACTGCTGAGGCTCGTAAACCTTTACTAGAGCTCATACAGGGACCCATGCCCGTTGTCTCTGGCCCAAGCCTTCTGTTAACTAAGCCATCTATCTCTTAGGATTGTGCAAACTGTTACCACACTAGTCTGAGAGGATTAAGAACACTCTTGATTCACCTTCAGGCAATCGCAATCTATTGTATGGGCTTTGTGTGAATTCAATCAGTTTTACGATGTTAAGTAGAGTAGAAGGCATGGTGTATCCATAATGCACTGATCTACGTCGAAAGCTTTATCCTTTGTCTTTTAATTCGTATATTATTCTTATTTCTCGGCGATCACATGGTTAGCTTATTTTCCACATGAGTAATCAAGAAAGACGTGATTTGATTCTTCAGCTCTTCTTTAAGACAAAAAACTCTTACGTGTATTTCTCTTCATATGTTTTATTCATTCCAGTTCCTCGGATGTTGCTCATATGAAGAAATATCTCGAGTTGAGTGATCCCAAGACCAAGACATGGTGCCTTCTGGCGGACATCGGGTTAAACTCGGTCCGAAAACTCGGATGTAGTTGCTTTGAGAAGCTGGTGGGATGGAATGATGACTTTCTTGTTTCATCTCTGTCAAATTGACGTATACCTTTCCTATGTGTACCGAGAATATGGATGTGTTCGTGGTTGCGCTATTTGAGAATTGGACCCAGTGGTCGATTCATTCTAAAGTTTGTTATCAAGTGAGAGGAGAGGAGAGATACATGGTGGGCGGATTTAATTCATTTCTAACAAAAGACCCACTTTTATTTTGAGATATGCTGACATGATACTCATGAGCAAGCTTAGCCACAAATGCAGAGACTAGCAAGCTATCCAGTGAGGGTAATTAATGTGTCCCGAGCTACCACAGCACGACATATGAGTACAGCGCTCAGAAAATTTGCTAGTATCTTTTCGAACCATTCGATGGCAAACTATAGTACAAATGACACGAATCAAAGGTAACGAAGGTAGCGATACGTTTATTCCTTATAGAGGTCTCTGTGAAAAGAAAAACGCACTATAAACACAAATATTATATTTGATCTAGTTACCCGTATAAATTGTAATGCATATCGTAGAAAAACGTTGTCAAGCTGAAATAAAAGAAAACTGACATGAATGAATATAAACTCTTCTGACTAGTGATTCGGATGCGGCTGTGCTTCATTAGGATGCATGTTGAACGAGATTATGCGTTCGGCTAGTTGTTACAAGCAGAGCTGATCTCTAGTTGAACTTATGAACGAAATCCACTAGAACATCATCTACTGTCTAATCATACCGTTAATGTAGTGATGTTATCATATTTCTCAAGCACAGTCGCTGAACATCATTGTCGCCCACTAACCCAAGAAGACATAAATCGGCACTCAACCACCAGCGTACATGGTTGAGGGCAGTAATGAATATGTATGTACTTCAAGCTAATGCCATAAGTATGGGATGGGTCAAACAGCACATTCTTCTCTATTACATAAACATATGGATCAGAAAAACTACAGCTATAAGCGACGCTTTCTGAGCCGAATCTGTGTCGAGTGCATCCTTTCCCCATGTTTGCTCACAATCGAACGAGCATCGTATTATAGGTATTTCCCACCTGCTTTCATCACAAGTGCATCGCGCTAGATCACCGCAGTAGTCGCTACGAAGGCGAATTAACTGGAATAGTAGTGAAATGCAGGATAAGGATTCTGAAATATCAACAAAACTGGGAGCCTCAGCTGGGCCTCAAGTCCTTGATTACTCTTTTGAGGGGAGCTGTGTCACCTGCTATTCATCAATTCACCACACCAACCGATGCCTTTTATTGTCTTTCTCTTAGCCAAGTTTTTGCTCTCTCAGTGCTATCAACAATTACCTGCTAACGGTAATTATCTGGGAAGTACAAATCGATCTCGAATCTAGTTAAGCTGAAGCTGCAGCCGAAACAAACGGAGAAACTTGCTTTGCCTTTTTTTCGGCCATGTTTTAACTATATCGGTGCTATCAGTGATCACATCTCAACGGTAATAACAGGGTAGGGTTGTAAGGGTAAACACAGGTTCGAAGCCCTACTGAGGTTCCGAGTTTTGCTCACATCTCAGTGTCCTTGTCGTTATATTTCATATAGTGCCCTGTGTGAAAAAAAAATAGGAAATAAATAAAAACTAGCACATCGAAATAGTAGTCATCAGCATCTGTAATCGTAGAAGTCCTATTAAAATTTCTGATAAATCAAAATATCCATAATCTTCCTCATATGGCTAACTTCTAGCTCTTCCCCAAATTAAACTGATCTGCTGCTCTTGAAGAAACCAGACAGTAACGGTTTACCTTCCTAGTTTTTAAAAATTGAATATTTTTAAAGAATAATAGACTCCCGTTGTCTTGTATTGTGAACTAAGTTAAGAAAAAAGGGAACATATGTAACGCGGTGAACGAGAAACTGTTGAGGACGAAGGACAATAAGAATAAATAAACATGAAGAAGAATGAAACAAATCATCCACGGTGGTGATAGAGTTTTACACCTGATTAACTCAGGTTATAAAAAGCATTCTACTCTCTTGAAGCATTCGCTTAATTTAGCCAAGACACTCAGATTAAAAATGCTTTAGAGATATTGTATGAGCTCTTGTCGTTAAGTAACATGAATATATTTGCTTGTGATTTCTTATAAGAATTCTGTGGCACTTGCTACCATATTAGTCTCTTCCATTCTGAAGATAGAAGATAGTAGTTCTGGCCAGTGGGAATCTTTTCATTGAATTACTAGTTGTTTTCCTCTTCATAGTTCCTTTCTTTGAGAATTGTGGAAGAATATGTGAGAATGAGGACATTGAGGCGTTCACGGTTTCTACGTGAATTGCTTGCGCTCCTACGTCTAACGTACCTTTTACTGGAAGTTAGCTCCTCAATTAGTTGAAAGTATTATAAAAAGAAGTAGTCAGTGCTTACCTTTGAGAGCGATTTACGAAAGTCGAAACAGGTTTCTTCGTTACCGAACGCAAAATTTTGAACCGCAGATAAAGCTTCCACTATGAAGTTCTAAACAAAAATCATTCAATACGCCACAATACACATATTCATAAGAATTACAAGATGATGAGCTACTAAAATGACGTAAGGAGAAAGTTGGTACAACCACAATGGTGCTGAGATATTTGCAAAACACCGTACCGCAGGTGTCCGCGGTGGGGAACGAACGCGCTATTACCCTTTGCGGAGGCTAACGCGTTCACCACCACACCACGAGGATCCTTCGTTTCCCCTATTTTTCAGAAATTGGTACAGCACCTGGCCCATATATTTTTTCTTAATACTCGCTTATAGTTAACTGATTCAAACAGTTGATGGACCTCTTCTAGGGCGCCTTCCATTCCCCCGGAGTCGGCAAATTGGTACCAGACTTCTCTGGGGAGATGGCAGCACTGGCTCGTTACATCGACAGGTCACCGCGAGTCATTGTAAAGGCCAGATATGCATTCAATCATCTCCAATGATATTTAATAAAGTCGACACGTTTTTTAGTCCAGTTAATTGGAATTCATAACGTCGAACGTCGGACACAGAGGATTAATCGTGTGCAGAACAGAATCGCTTAAAGAAGAGAAGAAGCTAATTGAGTTCATCAGTGTCATCTGGTTACTTTAGAGTTCAACTGTAATAGCCTTTCTACAAAGTTTATTTGTTCAAGACGTGCAGATGCAATGATGTCTCAGATTTTGCTTTCCTCCTGCACTGCGTTCCTTTTACCTCTTCAGAAACAAATTTATGCGGGATTGAGCTTCGAATAAGCTTTCCTCTACCTTCACAGAAGCTCTTATTCTTCTGAGATTCACTGTTTTGGACTTTAGTTGACGATTTTGGTTTATTTTTAGCGCGAAATGACGAAGTGAGAGTTAAGAAGACGGTGCGACAAAGCCTGAATCGACAGTGTAAATACTGAATGAATACCGTAAAAGGTGAACATCACTAAAGTTTCGTGATTTTTCTTACATAGGAGGACTAGAGGAGCGTGTGGTGCAGTGGTCGGAGGCCCCCTGCGACACACATGTGGAGTCGATCCCTGCGCCCATGGCCCACCATGCCTTCCATCTCTCCGAGGTCAGCAAATTAGTACCAAACTTGTCTGGGAGGATGGCAGCACTGGCTCGATACATTTGTAGGCCACCGCGAGTCATTGTAAAGGTCAGATGTGCATTTAATCACCTCCAAACGATGCTTAATGAAGTCGACTACATGGTGCATTCCTCAGTGATTGATCAACGCCGAGAGCCTTCTCCTTTTTTATAGGAGACTAATGTTTCAGTGTTCGTTTGAGGAAGAAAATTGTCCTTTGCTCATCATATATTGTTATCTGCTCGTGAGAAACCTCATATAATCAGCAAGCTCTAAAACAACATTAAGGTGAGCATTTTTCTCACAAACAGTTTGAAGACCTGATTTGAAGTGTTACGTCCCGACAGAATACCAATTCGTAGTGGCTAGGGAGGTGGGGGGTCCTGATAACTGAAATGAAATTTACAGTTGGGAGATTCATCTCTTCAGGTAGAGTAGAGTAATCCCGACTGAAAATTTTGATTCCATTTCCATCTGGAAATCCAGCAAAGAGTAAACCTACATCCATGGTTGTGCTCGGTGGACTACTGCTGGCTACTGTTTCATCAAAAACGAAAGTTATGATGCTCATTGTGTCTGTTCGTCTAAGCGGAGCTCAATTCTTGCCTTTGCTATGGGACGAAAATGATTGAAGTATAACATAAGTGTAACATAGGTCAATAATAAATACATTCCATGTGCTTAATGCCTTGCGATACACACGTCATAGTTGGTTCAATTCCGCGAATTGGAGTCACAAAAATTACTATCTTTCCGGATCCGAAGCTTATCTGTAGGAACAACAGCATGGAATTGAAGCACTAATAGGCCACCACAACTCACTGTATACGCATTTGCATTCAACTACCTCTAATGGTGCTCAATGAAATCAAATGCATGGAACATCCTTCAGGCATGGATCAACTCCAAGGCTTTTTCCTTTATCCCCTTCATTTGCTTATGCTATTGCCGCTAATTTTTCTTAAACAGCTTTTTTTTATCACTAACAATATACCTGTTCTTGCTGCTGTTCCTCACTACTCATAGCGTTACGACATATTAGCAACGCATCTCTAGAGCATGATTGTTCACATATCTGAAACCATGTTTTCAGTGTTCAGAATTTCTAGCATATTATTAGATATCTAAAATACACAGATATTATATAATACAAATGAAATGACCTAAAATAATGTTTACGTCCTCAGTGGTTCATGCTAAAGATGTATAGATATAATAGTAGTTTAAACCAACGAATTTAGAAGAACTCGATAAAATTTAAAGTCAGCCAGAAATATATATATATATATTCGCGACTATATAAAAACTAGATGTGATCTAGCAGTGACATCGATGGCACTGAATTAATTACTTGCTTGGATACCTGGATGGCCTGTCTTCACTGGTTGTACGCACCCTAGCACTAATTTTTCGGAGTTTTATTGACTTTGCTATTGTGATTCACTGCAGTCCCGAGCTCAGCCTGGCCAAAGTCTGCCAAAGCCAAGTCCTCACAACCATAGATAGTCGCCTCCCTTATGGATCAGAGGGAGATTTGCCACCATGCGACTAGTTTGATACCAGGGCGGTGGTGGATCCTGGCATTGGTTTGTTCTTAGCTGGGCTTCTTGATGGAAACGCCGGACTCCTTTTCAGGTTGGGAAACCCTGCCAAGGGAATGAATCTCACCGCTGCACTTCGCAACCGACACCCAGGAACCCCTCTTAGCCACGATGAGCCGGCAAACCGTTAGGGGAGGGATGGGGAGCAGTTATCACTCTTGAAACGTAATATTTCTCAGAGATTAGAAGTAAATAATAAAATCTTCCTCAAATAATTTTCTGCGAAGTTGTGTTTGAGTCCACACTGTAAAATGCTGCACAAATCATAGAACTTGTAAGTGCATCACCTGTCTACCGTATCCTTTGTAGGCCAAAAAAGTATGAAGAGGTAATTTCTTCCCGAATACCATATGATATTGCACAGAGGCGATCTGAAATAATAGTATCAGCAGCGAAGAAAGAATGACGTTACAAATACTCGTTTAGTTTAAGGATCCTAAAGTATCGGTGAGAAGAGTGGCTGGATAATCCATTAGGAGCGGAGAACTAACTGATGCAGATGTTTGTTCAGAGCAACCGGGATGATGAAAGCATAGCGAAAATCTTCGCACATCATGGCACAACATGATGTACGCTGCGTCTGAAAAAGAAGTCTCAGCTGATTGATAGGTGTTGACTTTTTCAACTAATAATCGTTCTCTTTTTTGAAGTTTCTTTCCTTGAAAAAACTTTCAGTGAAGAAGTTCCATGTTAGTTACAATTCCCTTCCACGATAATAAGATTTAAGGACCACCTTTTGTTTAACGCTGTTGAAGTTGAGGTGCCCATGGTGAACTCCTTCGATGAATAAAGAAGAAATTTAAGAGAACTTTCATTAGGTAGTTACAGTCCTACCAATATATATTATGTAGTTGTTAAGATATTAAAACCCCATAGATATTACACCGTCTTAACATTTGCCATATACATTCGTCGTTTTTGAGATGTCCTTATTACCACTTGTAATCCTCTTACGTAGGTAGTAACTTTGACAGGTACCAGTAAAGTCTTCATTAATCCTTTTTGCGCCTCAGAACCATCTAATAAGAAACATTCACTCACTAGACATAAGGAACTCGTCTTTTGGTACGACGGCGTTTATTTCTATCGCACACGGCGAACAAACTGCTGTGGGTAGTTCGCTTCGCTCAGCTCGATTGTAGTTCAGATTTACCTTTACCTGGATTCCTGGACAGTGTCGAACTCCTTGTTGGCTTGAGCAGCCTTGCTAGGGTTGAACTCATGCTTTATATCACAATTTCCAACTAGCAACGCGAATAGTTATAAAGGTCGAAGCTAGACTTCGTTTTCAAGTGTTGTTGGGGTATCTTTCGATGGATGTTTGACTTTATGACAGTAAAGTGTCGATGTTGTCAGCTCTAAATAATTCGAATGGATGCACTATTGAAAAAGTCTCAATTGCAAATGCAACCATGCAGAAAAATGAGTTTTTCCATTGAGTTGCCGTTGAATTAGCTTCCTTCCTACACCGAACTCTTCGAGAAAATTTATGAACGGTAATAAATCCTGAGTGGCATATTAAACTTCAAGGAATCCAAGATATCCCCGATTACACAAAAGCGTTAGCATTCCTAATTTCATTTCCCAGAGATTCCGAAAGCTACAAACATAACGCTAACGTTTTGGAACTGAACCGACACATTGAATTCCTTACAACCGAATTAGGCTTTGTTCCAGTTGCTAGACTGATATTTGATTTAAGGCAGAACTCCTTTATCTTTCAGTATGAACGTTACGTATTTTATAGAGAGGTGATTGAGAGTTGAATTGGGTTCCCTATGACTATGAAAGCTTTTAGCGTTTGCAGAAAGTCTGGTCAATATGAACTCCGATCATGAAATGTCAACCGCTTTTGGATAAGTATTCACTGAAACGTTACTTAAATGACTGAATGGGTCGTCCTCACGAATCACAAAGAACATTTCGGTTTTCAACAGAAACTTCATTTGAATCACTGATATTTTACTGGTTGGACAAGTTTCTCTTGCCCTTGAGCTACGAAAGCCGTGCTAGATCTCTCCTAAGTTGTCATCAGCTGCCAGTTAACAGCTATGTTGTTGCCAGGATAGTAGTGATGCCTATCACTTGTCTACTCCTAGGTGGGCTTCTCGATGAAAATGTCGAACTTCTCGGTATGGGAAACCCTGGATGGAGATGACTCGATCACAGTTCACCACCCAAAAATATCCTTCATCTACGATGCAACCATAAAACATTCAACGATTATAATAATGAACAGTAAATGTAATAATTAAAGAGTATTGATTAGCATGGTATCTACTCATTGCGGTAAAATCTCCCATGGAAATCAGTGAAATAGCTTAAGGTGATTACGGCTCCGTTTTGAATAGGATCGAATACTTTCTACTAACACTGGTTCATTTTTCTTATTTTTTTTAAAGTGGAAGCTTTTTCGAACATTACCAATTTCAAGACAACGATCTCACTTACCAGTTCTTCTTTTCTCCAACACAGTGATATTACGGAAATGAAAGAGCGGCGGTGGTGCTCTTCGTTCACGAATCGGTGGATGGATTGCAGCCTTAGACCAACAATAGATCAACCAGTTATCGATTAACATAAAGAAAACGTTATGGCTAAAGAATTCTCAGCTATTGATCTACTGATAAAATTTATTAGAACTGATTTGTAAATTAGTGGCGCGTCATGTTAACGATACTGTGACTCATATGTGATTCATTTGTATTTGTGTTCTGATTTACAGACAAGCCAGACAAGCATATTTCCCGTATTTTATATATATATATATATATATATATATATATATATATATAAAATACGGGAAATATGCTTGTCTGGCTTGTCTGTAAATCAGAACACAAATACAAATGAATCAC
>UYYA01003986.1:118358-153530 GCA_900624975.1 Angiostrongylus costaricensis | reverse complement strand
AAATAGAAATATATATATATATATATATATATATATATAATTCTATTTGACCCGTCCTCACGTCTACTGTGCGGATTCCAGCACTTCACACATTCGATTCGTTCCCTCGCATCCATTGTCCACGAAAATCTTCCAACTTTACGCATGTCTTCGGTTGCTGATTGAGGATTTTCATTTCATCTTGAATGTCGTAGAATGCTGGTCGAGCAATTCTCTCAATAGTCTTGAGACAGCCGGGCTGGAGCAATCCCGATTGGATTGCAGAAATTAATTTTTTCCCAGACAAGAACGGTACCAATTTCCCGACCCCGGAGGGATGAATGACTTGGTTGGTCCGGTGAGGAATCGAACTGGAACCATGCTCGCGATGACCGACATCAGTACCACTGTGCTATCCGCCCCTCATATATATGACTACTCGTTGATAAATGAAGAAGAAATTTTGAAGACCATCATAATACGTAGGCCAAATAATGGTAACAAAAAAAAATAGAAAGAGCTAAGAACAAAGTAAAAATCGAGAACTTCGTCCGTATTTCAGCGTTTTAAGCATTTACTTACTAACTGGCGAGATTTCTGGCCTATTTTTTCCCGTTTGTAGAACACCAACTTTTATCGGACTCATCTTTCTTCTATCCCTTTTTTGTTTGTACAATCTAATAAAGTGCGGACGACGAATTTCGAAAATGAGTGCTATTTTCAGTACACTTAAATTGACTCATAGCACTTTCTCCTCCTTCTTTCTCTCCCTTCCTCTCTCTCGCCTTTTTTTCTTTCTAATCAACTTTCCCTCCCTCCCTCTTACTTCCTCCACTCTGTCTTTCTCAACATTCCATTTTGACGATCAGGACATAATAAAACACCCTGGTCTATTCGAAATGAAAGTGAACGGAGCGTTCGAATATTCGAATACCCGTCGTCATAGTTGAACAGCAAACGAAAGGAAGAAAACAAACCAGAAATGCCTCGCGAAAGCAATTTTCAACGTCCAGTTCATAGCAATGAGCGATATCCGCAGCTGAGTTGAAAAGAAAGGCGTGAGCAGTTTGTATGACGACGACGAAAAGTATAACGATTAAAGACATCACGGCATATTTTGTCTGTAATGCTTCCATACAGTTCTTATATTATCCAGTAAAAGATCGATAGGGACAGAAAAAATCACTGAATAACGAGGAAGACGAAAACTGAGCAAAAAAATCGGCACCAGAAAAGAGTGATATGATGGTGATAAGAGATAAGAGCACTTGAATGAATCTCAGCAGTAGCAGCACATCACCAACTGCCGACTACGGTAATCCATAAGAGAAAGGGATGCAACAGAAGCCCGTAAGACCTAACGTTTAATTTAAATAGACGAAATGAAACGAGAATGACTACAAAGTGAGACGTCGTAATAATTTAATACTTTAACTGATTGTAAAGAATTCCATTAAGAACATAAAAAAAACGATGACGTCACGATTGTTGTCATATCCTTGTATTCATTTGACATTTAAAAATTCATCACTACATCTCAGAAAATGTGAACACATGCGAAAAATTCTCAACATAAAACCATCGACATATACGTTCTTCAGTGAGAAAATATGATAGGTGAGAATCTTCGATTGAAATAGCAAAAGAAAGGCCTATCAGTTCAGAAATTAGATAGACATTGATTCCGTTTAAGCAATAAGTGGACAAATAATCAAAGCATATCGTTATTAAATCAATACATATAGTTTGTGTGAGGTATTTTTGGGATAAATGTGGACACTTTTTATTGCGTGGTTCCTGTTGTTAGTGGTTTTCTCACTATAACCTCAAACTTTATAATGACAACAAGATGTTTATTTACAAATACAACAATAAGGATGCGAATTCCTACTGAAGTGTTAAAATTAAACCAAAAACGCGACAAGATACATTTTAGAATATTCAGACAAGAATGACTGGAAAAATCCTCAAATCGAACATAACCAGGTAGAGTGGAAAGACGGTTGATGAAGATACTGTGTAGAAGACAAATTACAGAAGCGGATGGAATAGGAGTAGAAGGAATAACCTAGAAGTAGCACATGCGATTTGAGTCGGGCGTCTGTCGAACGCTATTTCCCTCACCGCACCTCGCTTTCGTCACCAAACTACCTCTGTCCACCTACCACTTTCTCCTCCTCAACTACCTATTCTAATCGTTGCACTCGTTGCCCAACGAGAAAACCCACCGCTACTTAGGTGAGTGAATTCGACGTTAGTAGTTTGGTTGTGCGAATTCGTTCACATCAAATCAGGATCATTCTGCTAGAACTCAACTACCGTGACGGGATTTTATTCGTCCTGATGTTACACGGTTTTGATTACACCAGAAATAACTCAAAATCGTCCGCAGCATTAGCTAGCTTATCACTCATCACTGAGTTTGATCATGTTGAATATGTTAATAGGTGCGTGTGTGGCGCAGTGGTTACAGAAGTCGTGACAATGTACACACGTTAATCTCTGGTTCGATTCTGCTCTCGGTGGAGACGAAGCTTTCCATTCCTCTGAAGTGGGTAGACTGGTATCAGATTTGTTTGGGAGGATAAAAAATCCCAGAAGTATTACGCCACTAGACCATCACAACCTATTGTATAGACCAAATATACTACAAAAATCACTCGTTAATGCTTAATGGAGTCGACGGTGTAAGACGAATCCCTTAAAAACGTTAAACGATTTGCTATTGTATCCTTAGGTATGCTGGTATCTCAACAACTTGAGAAAGGATTCTTCATCAATACACATTTTATCATTTGCCGTATTGTTCCACCTGCTGCCTACTTCTACTCTACAGTACACATCAATCCTTACGCGTTACAGATCGCCCATTACTTAACTCCCAAATGTAGTCTCAGATCACCAACAGTCACTGAGAGTTGGTCTAATTCAGAGTTTTTTCTTCGCCCTCAGTGCTTCAAACAACATTAACAAGAAGTTGGTTGACAGGTTTTAAGAAATCCACATGAATATAAAGACAAAAAAAAGAGGTAACGAAATGGTCTCTAACTTGTTGTCTACTCCTGCTTACTGTAGAGAGTTGTTATTTGTTGAACAGGCAGCAGTCAGTTCATTCTACACTGAGATTTTATAAAACTAAAAATATCTGTCATCATCGTTAGTAACAGGTCGGCTAGAAGTAAACACATGTCAAGAATTATTGTCTGACTGAGAAAATCTACTCGTGAGGTAACTATTGCTTTTAAATCTTTTATGGGCAGTTTGCATTAACGACGAATTTCAAACCTCTTGGAAAAAGTGGGAAAGAACATAACGTCGAAATCTCTACCAGAGAAAGCTGAGGTCCATTGGGTTCAAAACGATTCTGTAAGACAAGCTAAGTTTCAGAAATCTAAGCGAAATCTAGGGTCATATTCGACACAGACGACATTCCGAAATCAAGCTTTAAACATGAAGCCTACTTCATTCAGAGTACTGAAAGAAATCAGTATAGCGTGAGACTCTGGAACAACGCTTTCTAATTTCAGTTAAATACTAACGAAACAAGACAGGTAAAGGTAAGTGGTTTGAATAGCACCGTTAACATCTACTTTACAAAATGAAGAATCTACCTGGTCGTAGCAGGAACAAGTTTTAAAAAGTAGATTTTCATTCTTTGATGATTAGCATATTCAATAAGATGGTGTACTACTGAAGTCTGATGAAGTAAAAGAGTTGAACTCAATGAAGTGAAGTTAGCATTAAAAGCGCTACAATGCAATGAAGATCTAATGAAGTGGAAGGGTTGGAGATGAAGTTTGAAGTAGAAATGCCATTTGCTTTACCTCTTAACAACGGCATTACTACATCATTTTTATGTTTTTTTTTTCACTACGTTCGTCTCAGTTAACATTCCAATTCGCAATCAATTGAAGTGTTTGGTCATGACGTATGACTACTATGGGTGGACAAAAGTGCTCCAGAAAAACAGCATAGAATTGGAAAACAAGGAGTAATGTGGTCTGAATGTAGTGGTCACGAGTTACGATGGTTAGTAGTGGCATCGATGAGATGAACATTTTTCACGGACTTTGCGACAATGCCGTACCCGATAGCAATGACGAATCACCCAGTCATTCCCATGGGATGCATAGAAGCGCTAGTAAATCGACATACACGCACTTAACACATTCGTCGATAGCCCATCCGAAATTCCTCGTTCCCCTCATCGTCGGGCCACCTGGGTGATGAGAAAAAGCGATTGTAACCATTTAAGAAGCATAAAAAAAGTGGCTAAACAGATTTATGCATGCTAAACACCCATCGCCGGAATAGTCTATGGAGTGATGTCGACTACAAAACAGTCTTTTAGTGCTCTTGATTGACGAACACAACACTGCCATCCAGTGAAGTGTCGTAAAGACCTCGGAAGATGACCAAAGACCTTGTAGATAGATTGAACTGAAACCCACTGAATAGATGCTGAAGCCGTTAAGAAAAGTCTGACAAAGTAAGAAGACATTCGGCGATTTGCAGTGCTTCCGGACGAAAATTATTTACACCTGATGATAAATATTTCTTATATAATAAAAATTTACAGCGATTTTTCGTCGGTTTTCCTTCTTCTTTCTAATTTCTTTTCCTTTTTTTGGCGAAAACATGTTTCATTGGGAGATTGTACTACGTATTACCGAATGCAGAGGTCTTTGTGAGCAGAATATTGAGCTTCTAAAGCAATAAAAAAGAAATGGCAAAGAAAAAAAGTGTTTACAAAATCATGTTTTTTATGGGAGACCAAAATACACTCTTGATCATATTCCTGCCACTTTTAGGAAAGTTTTCCTATTTTAATTCTCTTCGCTTTTTCTTGAAGTTCCCGATGATAGCTCGGTCTTCAGCATGAGAACAAAGTTGGTGAAAACAGTATTAATTCCAGCGAGATTGACTGCGTGAGGCAGAGAAACATCGTGAAGCCTACAACACTTGCGGACACGCGTGGAAGATTAGGAGATCTAACAAGACCGCGACGACATAGTTGGCTTGTGACGGATCTAAAGACTATAGAAAGGTGCTAACAAATGTGACTTAGTAACAGCTAAAATAGGCATTCCGATAACAAGAAAAAGATAAAAAGTATTAACCATTTTATTTACTGCCTATTCTTTTTAAGGGCAGGGTATTTTTGCGAAATATAACTATTATAATGCTGAGATATTTGCAAAGCTCCGGATTGCAGGTGCTTGCGGTGCGGAACGAACGCGTTATTGTCCTTTCCAGGGAGTAACGCGTTCACCAGCACACCATGCGGGTCTCAGGGTGATTGCTGATGGCAGAGATTGATAGAACTAGCTGAGAGACAGACGAAACGAAGTAACGAAGCACCTGCAGTCCGGAGCTTTGCAAATATCTCAGCATTATAATAATAGTTATATTTCGTGAAAAGTATTAGTTTCCATAGCGGCAACAAGTAATATGCACTAGTGAAGCCAAACGGCCAAAAGAATCACCAGAGAACCCTTTCGCTGGGGCTGCTTACTCCGAATGGTGCCCCTTACACTGGTCAACTAGCAATTAGGTTCGAAAATTTTTTAAAAAAAACCTTAAATATACGAGCAGTTGCATTTTTTACATTTTACATGACCAAACATCACACTTACTGTGCAGACGCCAGCGCTTCTTGCATTCAATTCATTTCTCCTCGCATTCATCGTCCACAATGGTCTTCGAACATTTAGCGTGTTATTTTGGCCGCTGCTTCAGGATTCCGTTTCTACATGAATATCGAATATGTTATACGTATGGAATACAACCGATGGACAAAAGCCGTTAGTTGGATTCCTCGAGATGTCAAACGTACATCAGGAAAACCACTGTTAGAGTTCTTCACAAAAGCCCTGGAAGAAACATGTGATGCCTAACGGCAAGTAGAACACAGTCTAGAGCCTAGAGCAAGTAAAATCGATTGAGAATGAAATTTAGTAGGAAGAATGGCCATGTGAAAAAAGCTGCATCAGTTTAGCGGTTACAATTCGTGAAATAATCTAAGCGTGCCATACTCCACTACTGGTAAAAACGCTTTTTGGATTTTATACATGAAAACGTTAAAGACGGCTAAAAATGTTTGATAAAGATGTAAACAACTAAGGGTCCTACTGCACCATCAAGGGCCTTTCTGCGTGCCGCAGTGGTCGGAGGCGTCCTGCAACACACACGTGGACAACAGACTCTCATGGCCCACCAATCCTTTCATCCCTCCAGGGTAGACAAATTGGCACCAGACTTGTCTGGAAGGATAGTAGCACTGGCTCGATACATCGGTAGGCCACGTCGAGTTATTGTAAAGGCCAGATATGTATTCTCCAAACGTGTATCTATTGTATCTCCAAACGATGCTTAATGAAGTTGAATGCGTGGCGGATCCCTCGTGGATTGATCAACCCCGTGAGCTTTATCCTTCACCCTTTTACTGTACTGTCATGGCATTTTTTCCTTGATAAGAATTGCTTTATGTGAATGAAATGAAGGATTTCACACCCCTTTATTTCTTTCCAGTCATCTAATTTCCAAGCTTTAGTAACTACTGACAGCACGTCTAGGGTAGTTTTTAATTAATCGTATTTACTTGAGATGAGGTTCAGCTCATTAACCAAGCTGACCTCTCAAACGCTAAGAACTCGGATGTCAGTAAATCTTTGAACTTTGTAAATTATAAGCGTTCAGGTCAAAGGAGCCATAAAGTAGTAGGAGTACTCAATAAAGTTTAGAAACGAACAGCTAAAAATAAGTCAGAGCAGACGTACATGATATCAGAAGAGGTATCGATTACAAAGGACCTATCTATTCGAGAGCAACTAAAGAGATTCGCCAGATTACGGTAGCATCATGTATTGTACTGAGGTAAGGATTTCCATGGCAGTTATCGAACTCAGTTAAAAGGATAAAGGATAAAGCTCGCGGCATTGATATCAAACCCTGAGGGATGCGCCATGTATTCGACTTCATTAATCGCCGTTTGGAGGTGATTGAATGCATATCCGGCCTTTGCAATGACTCGCGGTGACCTACTGATGTATCGAGCCAGTTCTGCTATCCTTTCAGACAAATCGATACCAGTTTGCCGACTCCGGAGGGATGGAAGCCTTGGTGGACCATGGGTGCGGGGATCGATTCCACGTGTGTACTGCAGGGCGCTTCCGATCATTGCGCCACATGCGCCCTATCGAACTCAGTATTTTTCTTAAGTGGGAAACATCATCCTGAATTTAATCGATTACCATTTCATAGCTCTTAGCAAATATATAAGAAGAAAAAGATAGAAAGATAAAAAGGTAAAAGGAAAATAAGCAAAAAGATAGTCAACCCCAGATCCCAGATCAACCCCGCTGACGGGTGATTGCTGTGGCAAAAAGATCGATAGAAATAGCTGAAAGACGTGCGAAACAAAGGACCCGCATGGTGTGGTGGTGAACGTGTTACTCCCCGGAAAGGATAATAGCGCGTTCGTTCCCCCACCATAGACACCTGCGGTCCAGAGTTTTGCAAATATCTCAGCAACGTTGTGGTCAGAAAGATAGTATTTGAGATATTATGAATTTGTAGCGATTAACGACGAATAACTACAACTGCTGAAAGCAAACGACTTCAGTATTTTTTGTTCAATTTAAGCAAATATTTAACACCTTGTGCACCCTTGAATTCTAAAATCCTAAATGCAGTACACTAGGGTGCAGTTTCTGGATAGTGATTAGGCTAAGATGTCAACGAAAACTCGTAAAAGTGTCATCACTACGAGACCTAGCTTGAAGTAGCTTCTGCTATTTGTCCGAAAACTGAAGCGCATCTTTACTGCACACTTATCTTTACTTTACTCATACATTAAAGCGTTCTGTAAGGAAAAATTAGCAAAAAAAACCAGATATAAGACATGAAAAAAGTGACCAATGAAGGAAGGAATAGGAATTAACACGGCTACAACAAACTCGTACACTTTATGTTGTGAGAAGTAGCTCCTATTACAGTTAGGTATTGCTATTATCGAAGAAGAAATTGAATTTAAGCAAGATCGATTATGATACGAATGTTGTAATTTGATTCACGAGAGGATATTCATCTACTAAATAAAATTCCTTCATAACAGAAACTTCAACCTCTTTGATTTTTCAACAGATCATCTTAGCTCTTAGCCAAACTAAGGCACAATAACGACCTCGTATAGAATAAAGAAAAAAGTCATTAAAACCTATCCTTAGTTTGCTCTTAAGTAGAGGCTTCAACAGTGCTATATATAACTTGCAATTCAACGGCGCCAACCATACCAACCTTACAACCACACGGAGGATCCTCCTCACTGTGAGCAGTTACATAGATTCAGTGAAACAAGAAAAAATAGCAATTCTAAAAAAATCGAATATGGTATTTACCAACTTTTACATGTAGATACCTCGTTTTCTTCTTCAGCAATCGCGAGACTGTTATTTAGCACACGTTTACTTTCTTACCAAAAGAACACATACAACACAACGGTAGCTGACGCGCTTCGGCAGTATCGCTTTCTTAAGGGTCTGAAAAGGTACGCTGATACGCAACTTACTAGGTCAAACGCTTCAACAACACAGAATATCTTCAGATTTTCGTCTTTCTGTTTGTGTTGAAACGTTTAGAGGAGTAAATTGCGAATCAGTATACCCTTCCAGGCTCTGAAGAAGGCGACACTACCGAAATGTCGGCTACCGTTGTGTTCTGTGTTCTTCTTGTAAGAAAGTAACCATGTTCTGTATAACAACCTCGAGACTGCTAAAAAGGAAAAAAGATATTTGTGATCCAATTCCGAAGTTAACAGAAAATCGATCTTGGCAACTATCAGAAGATTTACATGTAAATTTCAAAAAATCAAAAATCAAAAATATATTCGGTGGGTGTGGTCGTGGACGCCTTAGCCGCCGGAAAGAGTAATAGCGCGTTCGTTCCCCGTCGCAGACACCTGCGGTCTGGGGTTTTGCAAATATCTCGGTATCATTGTGGCTGTATTTCGCATCAAGCCTTGCCTTTAAAAATTATATTAAGCAGCAAATACAAAAAAAATAAACATCTTGACTGGGTTCAATGCCGATGTGGGCTTCCCAGATCAATCCCGTTGACGGGTGATTGCTTATGGCAGAGATCAATAGAACACTAGGTGAGAGACAGATGAAACGGAGGACCTGCATGGTGTGGTGATGAACGCGTCAGCCCACGGAAAGAGTGATAGCGCATTCGTTCCCCGCCGCAGACACATGCCGTTCGGAGTTTCGCAAATATCCCAGCATCGTTGTTGTTATATCCAGTGTCCTAATATTAGCCGAAATTATTGTTTCACAAACACTACCCACTCTGGAAAGTGAAAATCTATTGTGATACTCTAAAAATTACTGCAATAGGAATTTCACTGTACCTAACAAAGCTTTTCCCCATATTTACTTAAATCAAGCAAATAATAGACGTTAAGCCTTCATGTACTTATCACTTCGAAATGGATAGATTTATATCATATGAACGCTGTACAACATGCTTTTAACTCTATGAAGAAACGATTAGTACTAAGCTTTATCTTACGGCGGTCAAGTTGTGTGAAATGCTAATGGAGAGTTTTGAGGACAAAATAAATGAGCTACTAACGACATAGGGAAGTGGTCGTAAAATTGAGCATTGTCTAGGCAAGAGCGATAAAGACGAACATACATGACCGAACGCGAACAAAATACCGATAGATGTAAAAGTAGCCGTTAAATTTCATAAAGTGTTTAAGTGGGCGGAGAGCACAGTGATAGTGATGACCGTCATCACGAGCATGGTGCTAGTTGGATTCCGCTCCGGAAAAACAAAGCCACCGATCTTTCCGGGGTCGGGAAATTGGTACCGTAGTTCTGTGGAAAAAATCACTCTCTACAGTCCAATTGGGAACGCTCCAGCCCGGCCATCTCAGGACTCCAGGGAGAATTCCTCGACCAGCATTCTATGGCATTCAAGATGACAATGAAAATCCTCAAGCAGCAACCGAAGACACGCGTATAAACTTGGAAAACCTTCATGGATGGTGGATGCAAGTGAACTGATGTATTGGTGTTACAGAGGACTACTGAATTCTGTCAATTCTACATGAAAAAGTCATCACCATCTTCGATCCTGAGAAAACTTGATCCCGACAACCTATTTGTGTATCTTGATACTTACTTGATACTTGAATAGCCCGTCCTCACTTGCGGGCCCCAGCATAATCTCCATTTTTCGGAGATTTGCTGGTTAAGCAATTATGGTTTTCTGGAGTCCTGAGGTCAGCCTGGGCAAAGTCTGCCCAGGTCTTCACCACCACGGGCAGTTGCAGCCCTTGTGGATCAGAGAGAGATTTATCACCATGCGACTTTGATAGTAGGACGGTGGTGGATTCTGGTATTGGTTTACTCTTAGCTAGGTTTCATGATGGAAACGCCGAACTCCTTCTCAGCTTGGGAGACCCTGCCGAGAGACGAATCACCCGCTGTGCATCGCAGTCCGACACCCAGGAACACGTCCCAACCACGATGAGGGGTTTGTTTTTTTTTTGGTTTGTGTTGGGAGGGTTTGTGTGCCTAGATTCTTACAATAGCCGATCCTGGAAAGAGAGAACCCTGGGCCATATAAAGTGTATTTTGGATGCTCGTGTCCTTCAAGTGAGCGAAGCCCACGGGGGCAGCAGTAAAAGTGCTACGGTAAAAAATTCTACCTCTACAGTTATTTTTCCATCCCTGAAAACCTCGAGAGCAGCGATGTCTATACACTACTCTCACCTAGAGTAGACAAATAATGTCGAATGAAACCTAGGGTAATAAATTCCTATCTAAAGTGCTTCCGCGATCTCGTTGCTTGAAACACAATTGTTACTTGAATATTTATCACGACGAAGAGTTATTCGGTAACAAAACTATGGGTAGCACTGGGAATGAGCTCGATCCACTGAATCGTGAGACAGTCATACCAGCACCTCCGCTTCAGTGCTTCGAGTGAACAAAGACCGATAGAAACATTTCAATAATCATTGTAGAATGGTAGATGACCAATGAATATTTGGAGTTTAGCTGTTACTGAAATAGATGAATGAACTAAAGGTTAAATGAGGAATTTTCAAAAAAGCTTAAATTCGGAAATGGAATTCATTTCAAGTAAAATCGAGTTACATATATTGCTCTTCCTAGGTCCATAAAGGAATTTCTCCGTGAATAATATAATATTTGCACGAGCCCATATAATGGAGTACAGCTTCAGCGTTGCGTGGGAATGTGCGGTAATATCGGAAGACGATGAACTGTTGAGAATCCAGCACCCAGTCTCAGTAACACAAAATTCAACGGCAGGAATTGTTGGTGACGTGATTCCGTCTCTGTTGAAACCGAATGGGTTAACGACTGCTGAGCGTCGATAGCATGGAAAAAACGACATGGTATTCAAACGATTTTCATAGAATTGTATAAAAAAACAAAAAATATTATGTAATGTAATGAAAAATGTAATTCTGGAAGGAATCATATTCTTCTTTGAAGAGCGCGTTTAGTCAAGTGGTTAAAAGCGTCCCTGAATACATAAGTGTTTATTGGTTCGGTCTCTCCACGTATGATAAGTCCTCTATTCCTCCGGGATCGGACGAGTGATACTAGATTATTCTAAAACGCAGAAGACCGACTCTCTATAAACCTGGGCATAAATAATCGGTATATCGATATATATTTTCTTACAAACTACCCATGTTGAGCAGATGCGAGGATGGTAGAAGTCGTCGTTAGAGTTGTTGTTTTGTTTTTGTTGCTGTTGTTCGATGGCTGACGTTTCGGCGATTTCTCCTTCCTCAGAGCCTGGACATATTCTACGTACCAATAACTCTATAATTCGGTGAAAAAGCTGGAGTATTAATGAAGAGCTAACTATGTAAGCGTCAATATATTCAAAAACTTACCGTGCCGTCGCGAGTGGGAACACCCGTATGTTATTCGCGTGGGATGCTCGGTGGGACTCACCCAGGTCAAAAAATCAATTTGGAATAAGGCACCAGGTCACGTATAATAGCTAGGAATTCGTCTTCCGAGTTGATTTTTGAAGTTTTGGAGTTCATCCAAAATACCTCAAGGCTCTTCGGCATTGATGTTTTTGATTCCTGCGCTAGGATCCGGACAGCCACTTCAAATTCATCATCACTGTGCCTTTGTGCCCTATGTGTACCCAAAGGACTATTTTGACGGTTTTTGATTCTACCATCTAGGCGTTTTTATGTGGATACTAAGTGGTCTACCCGTTTCCCTAATGGGTTTTATTTACCACAGTGTCTTATTTGTTCAACCTTTAGGTGGCTTTAGGTGGACAGGAAGATGTCTTGCCCAAATTACAGGGTTGGCAATGGGACAGCGATTAGCGCCCAGCCTTGCTACGGCGTCTATTTGTAAGGTGGAAGCTTCAGTCCTCGATCGCCGACCCTTATTCTACTGTTGATACATAGATGACTGCTTCGTCCTGTTCCACTTATTAAATGGTTGGAGTATATAAAATTTACGCGACAAAAGCAACCAAAAACTGGTTACCGATCTTAAACATACAAACAAAGTGGCTATGTAACAGAACTGTATCGAAGAGCAAGTAGCAGAAATATACAAGTGCACTACCTCTCCTCTCATCCTTCACGGATGAAAAGACGACTCATCAAAAACATGTACCGAACGGCTGAAAATGTGCGCATAGGAGAAAAGGAATGGAAAGAATCGCTAAACATTGCATGAAAGTAGCTCTTTCCATTGGCTACGAAGCAGAGGGTACTCGGCGAATACCAAAAGGTAGGATTATTCTTCGAAATAATGTTTCAAAATTAGGCAAGATTCCTTTCAAGCTATCCTTTATATCAAACAAAAAAAGTTACGCCGTAAACATGTGTGTAAGGAAAAGTAGATTGAAAGTTATGTAGCAGTTATTGAACTTCCACCCAATACCTTACGCCGTCAACTAGACCGAAATAGGCTCTATGATCGTTTGTTTACCTCAGAAAATTATGTGGTCTGTCCTAACGGGAGAGACCGGGATTTATGAGCTCAGGTACAATATAATTGATCTCATGTAAGGCATGCGGTGAAGAACATTGTGGAGACGGCTAGAGTATCTTGTGTCCACAAAAAAGAACATCTAGATGGGAAAGTAAAAATTCGACAAGGTACTCCTCTAGGTACGCGCAAGGCATAAATGCACAATGGCGATGATTTTGAAGTGACTGCCCGGATCCTAGAGCAGGAATCAAAAACATCAATGCACAAGACTCTCGAGGTATTTTGGATAAATTCCGAAACTCCAAAGATGGACCGGAAAGACGAATGCCTAGCTATCACGCGTGACCTAGAGCCTTATTCCAAATTGATTTTTTGATCTGGATGAGTCCCACTCATCATTCCATGCGAACAACATACGGGTGGTCCTACTCGCGACGGCACGATAAGTTTTTAAAGAAATCGACGTTTATTTATATGTGAGCAGTTTTCAATACTATAGTTTTTTTCACCGAATTATGGGCTATTACTACATAGAATACGTCCATGCCCTGACGAAGGCGAAATCGCCGAAATGTCAGCCATCGAACAACAACGCTGACAACAACTTCTACCAACCTCTTATCAGCTGAACAAGGACATTTCGTAAGAATATACATATGGATATGTATTGAAACAAAGACTACACATATTCTTAATTCACCGAAAGTCATTCTAGCAGCCAATTATGCATTGATTCATCTCTACGATGCTACGAATGGAATGGAATGCACTAAGCACTCTTCAGCGACTGATCGTCTCCAAAGAAACTATTCCATTATCCTTATCTCTAGTTGAGAAATTCGGTATTCCAGAGGTTGCTTGCCGTAGCTAAGGTCTTACTAGAAGAGAATGCGACTTAAAACGCAGAAGAATAATTTGTTGAAATAAAAAACAGAAGTTTTGTGGATGGTAAGCATGTGCTCTATTGGATTATTAAGCTAAAACGAGGTTGATAAAAAGAGAGTAAATAAAAGTAAAAAAATTTATTCGGCCGTTTCGTTACCTTGGTCTTCTTCAGAGCAGAATTGATAACATAATAAAAAAGATATGCAAATTATCTGAACGGTGGCGTAACATTGGCAACTTCAAACTGTTTACAAATAACAACGAAGGAAGGCCGAGCTGTCAGCTGAACCACTCACGAGGATAGGCAATTGAAGTAGACATGCACCAGCCGAGCATGGCAGCTAATGCTTCAAGAAATTTCCGAATTTTACCCTGATGAGTAGAGCGACTTCATTCGGTCACATCACGGCGCACTTTCAATAAGTATTCTGATCGAGTTTTTGCCTAGACATTTAAAGAAATGACATAATAGTACTAAGCAGCGATAGAACTACCTAGGATCTTACTCTATGGTCGTTGATATCAGGAATCCTAGTATTTGGCCATCGGTTTTAGCAGTAAGAAGTCACGTTTGGTTCTCTAAGAATGAGGATCACTTGGATGAATTTCTGGGAGGATTAAGAGCGTGCAAAGTGTAGCAAAACGATAAGTCAATAATTCCGTAGTGGTTAGAATTGGCCTGCAGTGCACAGGACCCATCACTGGTTTGGTACCGCGCTCGGAAAAGAAGGTTACCATCCCTTCGGTTTCGACAGGTTGGTATCAGATTTCTACGGAAGGATAAAAGTAGTGTCTCGGTAAGGCATAGTAGGTCGTTGTAGAAGTCAAATATTCTTTCACTCACCTCAACGAATAGAGTGGAATGCACCGCGCCTCTCTCTGGGAAATTAATGATTAATGCCGAACGTTTCATCCATTACCCTTCACCACCGTATTTTATTGTCGCTCTTACTATGCTGAACAATTCATGCCCTTGAAATACTCCTGCCGCTTTTAAAAATTTACGTCTATAGGTCAACATGAACTTTAATCAAAAAAACTCTAAGCTTCATGAAAGATAAAAGATAAAGCTCTCGGAGTTGATCAAACCCTAAGGGATGCGCCACGCATTCGACTTCATTAAGTATCGTTGGAGGTGATTGAATACATATATGACCTTTACAATGACTTGCGGTGGCCTACTGATGTATCGAGTCAGTGCTGCTATCCTCCCAGACGAGTCTGGTAGCAATTTCCTGACCCCGGAGGGATGGAAGGCCTAGTGGGCCGTGGAAACGGGGATCGATTCCACGTGCGTGTTGCAGGGCGCCTGCGACCACTGCGCTACACGCACCACACTAATCTTCACAGGCGTGAACTCATTCTTTTCTGTTTAAACTAATAATAAACACTGCAGTAACGTTTCTGTAAACTTAATAAAATTCCTGCTATTGTCTAAATCTTACGTTTCTTTTTGAATTCAAACCAAATTCATCAGAAGAGCATTATAAGAGAGGTACCTAGATCAGTAGGTCTTTTCAAAAAAAGTCATAGTTACAAACCTGATATAAAACTTTCTGCAGTAAAAAATGCTTACTTGCTTGGACACTTATGTGGTCTGCCTTTAGTTAATTGGCGTGACAGTGATACAATCTTTCCTTTGGTTTCGTGACCTTCTAACAATCATCCGTAGAGGTCGCCTTCTTAATGTACAGTTTTGGCGATGACAACTTGTAATCTTCTGTCCTCACATGGTGAATATTGAACGAGCATCATTTGTTCTGGAATTACAAGGTAACCATGCCAGGGTGTTCCCACATCATCACCATAGGTAGCTGCGTGTGGCCGATGTGAACAGATGGGCGGTTTTCTTCCTTGCCACTGGAATTCCCTCGGAACGGTGTCGATTCCGGCTTATAGTTGACTGATTTACTGATTACTGTGAAACAAACAAGCGAAAATAACAGAGAAACATCACTGGAAAAAGTTAAATTGCTGAAAAATAATTTAATTTAAAGATGCTTTAGGATAAAATATGTCATCAAGGCATACATCTGCTTAGCACTACCGACAGCAGCAACGGATGCAACATCTTCCCATTCTCTTCTCTCTCGGTGTCGTTAATGAGAAGATTGAATAGAAGGCCTTTAGGTTCGTCCTACAGATATGCACTGTGTAACCACAATTGAAAGCTTGCTAATCAAAGGAAGAACACAATAAACGATCTTCATCTTGCCTTCTAAAATAAGATCTAATAAAGAACGGAGCTTTTTCTACTGCAACTCCTTAGCCGCTTAGGCAAAGAGAGCCACGATTTTCAGGATTGTACAAGATACTCACTTAGGTCATTCATAACATGCTAGCATTATTTGAATATAAAATGCGAGCTCATCCTTGGAAAAATAAAGAAACAAAACCTAAATGAAAACATGGTGAACCAAAAGATGCAAGCCTTAAACGAAATGGGTGGTCGTCGAACATTCCAACAGCAAGTTGTGTGCCATTAGAACATTCAACTCTTCAACAGCTTCTCTTCCGGCGCTAACTAATTTTCCTTATTGGACAAAGTAGAAATTGAAACGAAGGCAATAAAATGAGATTCATTCCTTATCATAAATAGGAAATATCTGCAAGAAGAGTTCGTGGTAGAATTCTTTTAAAGTAATTGAATCTTCCACTACTCAAGTCCATCTAAAAGTACAAGAAGTGATGCATGGATTCGGCTAGTTATAGAATAGATGGAAAGTAAGAAAGAAGTTCACTAAGAGTGATCTTACCAGTTAGATAGATTAAGCAGATACTATAGCAGCTATAAATGATAATGAATTCATCATCTATCATCCACAAGCGCATCCATATACATTCATATACGGGATACTAGCCATACTCATTCACACATACTTTATAGAAATGTATTCACGTATAATAGATGCGCATAAACTTATATATATACGTACGCATATATATATATATATAATATGCGCTCATACATATGTATATACGCATACAAGCACAAACTCATATGCTTACACACACACATGGACATAAATAGATATATATGTATAGACACATATGCAACTATACATATATACATATAGATATGTACTTACATCGATGTATAGACGGGCATACTATGCACACACTCGCAAAGACAGTCGTACACATGCCCATCTACACGCACATATATACAAAGATTCATATAAACAAACACACATACATATATGTGTATATAAGGATAGAAAAAGGATAAAGCTCTCAGCGTTGATCAATCTCTTAGGGATGCGCCATGCATCCAACCTTATTAGGCATCGTTGGAAGATGATTGGAATGCATGTCTGGCTTTTACAATGATTCACGCTGGTCTATCGATGTATAGAGCCTGTGCTGCGATCCTCTCAGACAAGTCTGGTACCAATTTGCACAGCTCGAAGGGATGGAAGGCTCGGTGGGCCATGGGAGCATGGATCGATCCCACGCGTGTGTTGCAGGGCGCCTTCGACCACTGCGCCTCACACATGTATGTATACGTTATACGTATATATATATATTCGTATATACATTGTATAAATACGTATATATAAATGCATCTGAAAGTAGCGCGAACACATGCAAATACTTACAAGGTGAAGTACATGCATATGTAGAGAGCATTTAATACGACGTGCTGAATATGAAATTATTCTGCTGAAAGCCATCGGAATGCCGTCTCCTCTGAATCTCTCACACACACACAGCACGAGAGATTCATTACAAATCGGAAATTAGACTGTGGAAAGTCTACGGATGCAGCGTAATACTTTTATCGGATGTATAGTACACGTCAGAAAAAACGAAAAGTATTTGCACACGTTAAACTTCTAATAACTGTGGTGTGGTGGAAGAATACTTTGGAGAAAGACTATTGTTTAGGGGTAAGCTTGATCAGAGCTCTCATAAGAGGCCGCCCGCATTCCAGCTAATTCATATCGCCGTAGAGGTGAATGAATTCATAGTTGGCCTCTACCTTCACTTTCGTGGCTTTACCGTGTTACTATACTATGGCCGTGTTTGTATTCGCCTGGATCAGGATGTGGACTCATGTTCTCTTGTCTAGCTGGGGTAAAGAGGTTGAGCCAATGACTCTGTAAATGTTTCGGGACACCTCTAGCCAGTGCGCTAAACAATTCTCGGCTGCAGAGGTATAGATGAAATCGTTTCCGTGAAGATAAAATCTTACTGTGAAATAGATCGGAAGTTTCCTGTGCCTCGCAGTGAGATGCATTGGGTTTAATCCACCAGTCCTTTGTCATTTGCGTATAATTTGACTGTTTCTCTTCAGTGTTAGTTTGTTTTATTAAATCGGTGGCAAAAAAGAATGCGTAAACTTTTCAGCAGATTTCATTACAAGAACCCTCCAGAGAATTAGAAACTAACGAAGCTGCGAATTCAGCCAAGCACTTTCGTCGCGTATGCAATCAGTGCACATTTGAAATAAGGAACCTCGCGTTCGTAAACCTCGCAGACTTTAAGTAGTATTATTGTAAAGCAACTAAACATGCTGCAGAAGAAAGGACAAATCATTCGTGAAAGGCAAATGATGATTTCTCTTAGTGGCTTCTTCGTGTCTGCCTGCTCCAACCTCCAAAAAACATTCATTAGCTGAAAGTGAATGAGTTAAAAAGGCAAAGGGTGATAAAAAAGGATAAAGCTCTCGGCGTTGATCAACCCCTAATGGATACTCCATGCATTTGATTTCATTAGACATTGTTTGGAGGTGACTGAATGCATATCTGGCCTTTACAATGACTTGCGATGGCCTACCCGTGTATTGAGCCAGTGGTACTATCCTCCCAGACAATTCTGGTACCAATTGCCGACCCCGAACAGATGGAAGGCTTAGTGAGCTACGGGTGCAGGAATCGATCCCACGTGTACGTCGCAGGGCGTCGTCAACCACTGCGCCACTAGCGCCCTCAGCAAAGGGTGATACTTGTAAAAATATCAATACTGTGAGAAACATGCTTCGAAGGGAACAGAGAGAGGAGTTCCGGAACTTGGCGCCGAAAATAGCCATTTTTAATGGCCACAAAACTGTAGCTCAGTATAGGTATAGAGGAAACCACAGGCCTCCCAACGATAACTCTAGCGGCAATTAGGTCCCGTTAATTCTACCCTTCATTTCAAATAAAGTAAGTGCAGCTATAAAACGCTGTTTAAGAAGGGCCGGTCTAGAGAATTCGGTAACGATAATTGAAATGCCACCGATTAATCTAAGACACCAGCTAGTTCGCAATCGCCTATTTGACCGTCTATGTGCAACGCAAAATTGCATAATTTGCCCTAATGGTAAAGATGGTGATTGCATGAATTCGGGTACACTCTAACTGATCTTTTGTAAAGCGTGCGGAGACGAATACGTTGGCGAAACGGGTAGACCACTCTGCGTCCATATAAAAGAACACCTAGTCGGCAAACGTAAGCCAAATACTGCACTGGGTGCGCATAGGACGCAGAGACATAGCGAAGATTTTGAAGTAGGGTTACGGTACTCGTACAGGAATCGGGAACACAAGCGCGCAAAACTCCATAGGCATTCTCGATTAATTCCAAGAATCCGAAAGTGAACCGCAGGGATGAATGCCTCATTATCACGCGTGATATTCGGCAGTTTATAAGCGGGTTATTCTGATGAGATGGGCACATTACGATTCCATGTGAACTCTGCGCTGTTTGTCTCCACGTGACATATTTAGTGGAAGACTTATAGAATGCGGTGAGTGTGCAAAGACTCTGTGTTCAATGTGATCGAAATCTTGGTTCAGAAGTTTCCTCTTTGGTTATGGAGCTGTTTGGCCGTGTAGATTGCAGTCAACTTAACCTTTCCAGGCTCTGAGGAAGGCGAAATCCGCCGAAACGTCGGCTTGCACGTAAATAAAAAATTTAAATAACACCTCACGTTTGCTAAACAGAAGTAGAAAGAATTATCGATATTGTTTTGCTGTTTTTCCTATGGTACGAACCACATACTAAAACCGGTCAATGGAAGGTATTTCAACGCTTCTTGTTTCGTTTGTTTAGAAGAGGAGGAGGTGGAATGGAGATATTACGGGCTTCTACCTATTGACCGTCTGTAAACGATGTCGGATGTTGTTAGACTCAGTCGGAAGCGGAACAACAGACCGAAAGTCGATGTTGTAGAGAAAAGCATTTGCGTCTGAGACGGAGAATTCTACTATAGGAGTAAAGATCAGACTTAGGATGGTGACAAACAAATCGAAATGGGAGTACGGCAGTGTCACAGTGGGAATTTTGTGGAGGGTCTTGAAGAAAAAATTCAGGAAATTTGTTTATGATCTCAACGACGTATAAATCAGCGTCCTTTATATTAAAAAAAAGCCTGAACAGAAGTGTAAAGTGTAGGAATTATAGGCGTCATAAGTTTTTTGTATTCAACTGGTAGTTAGATGCACAACTAAAACCGGAAGTTAATTCAACACAGCATGGATCAAAACGGTTGCTGTAGCAATTCACTGGGCCACGCCTTCATGAAACTTTCCCAAGCCGTTAACAGACTTCTGAGAAGAAACTTTAGTACAGCATCTATATTGTATCTGCGTTGCAATCAAAAATCAATAGCGTTCAATATCTGTTAGAGATCACTGAGATTCTATCAGAGTTCCACTAAAATAGACACTATGGAGTACTTCAACCATTCATAGATTATCCATCTACATTGATTTTATTCTGAATTATAGAGGAATTCTTGAAGAAGTACAACAGGTAGTTTTATGATATGCTCATCCAAGGACAAACGACTGCCGTCTATTAATATTTAAAATAATCTGTGACCGAATTATGGTCCATAAGCTTTTGTAAGCATCAATATAACAATGCACACCTATGCACTTGTATAAATTTGCGTTAATCAATAATAAGAAGAATTAAGTAATTCTTAATAATGAAGAACACATGGGAGAGATTGACGAAAACAACAGTGGAACGGACTCCATGAGAATGCACGCGTCTTCTTAGGAGACCACCTAGACGGTGGGCAACGTGTTCGTGGCTAACGCCAACCGTCCGCATTCCCACATGTAAACGATTTCGAGACAACGGCATGGACCTGGTCGCCGTCACTATGTCTGAAGCGACCACCACCATGGACTACAATCGCGCGAGAGGGAAACAAATGGAAATTAGACTGAGGTCCGCACCAGAAGTGAAGGCGGGCCATCCAAGTATTCTAATAAGTAACTATGTTCATTTCTATGAACATATATGCCGCTCTATTACCGTATTTTCACAGTTATTGTTGTAGCCTCTCTTATTGATTATCAAGTATTATTCTAGAAGAATAGGAAGTAAACGAAACTTCAAATAAGCACTTTGATACGTCGAAAGTGTTATCAGCTATGAGAATGTAAGAAATGCTTTATTCTGGAAGAAAATAGTTGGGCTCAACTAGCACAGCATGACGAACAGCAGTGAAGTTCATTAATGTCAATAGAACGCGTAAATGAAGTGAGGATGATGAAGGTGATGACAAAGATGATGTTGATGATGGTGATAGCACCGACGACAACGGCGGCAACGAGGCAAAGAGATTTTGTTCTCAGAGATTGAAAAGACACTACAAAAAACATTCTTCAACAAACATCACACAACACTCACTCTGTGTTAAATAGGAGCAGTTCTATTCAAATTGTCTGCTTGCCGGCATTTTTCTCCGCAATGCGCCATGAAGCGTGAATATCCGGAAGGAAACACTTGCGTCAGCCGGTCGATGCACCGCCAGGACCACCTTTCCCGCCACCACCAGCACCACCAGCACCACCACCACCGCCATCTGGATTTAATATATGAAAAAAACCATTCACGCGAAATGAAATCAGTGTTGAAAACAATGGGCTGAGTCCTGGAGAGTTCGATAGCTGCCCAATTCGACTTCTTCAACCCTCACAGTGGTTCAGCGCAAGGGTGGAAAGAAAGTGCTCACTGGGAAGCACAGTGAAAATCAAGAAGCAGCATCTCGGATGAATAGCTTGACATTTTGATTTAGATGGAGGGCTAAGAGTCGTTAGCAAATAGTTTTAGTAGTATAATCGAATATTTGGATATACATTCAAGGCTGAATGTAATGGTGTACTTCTCCTAGTGATTTAGTTCGTTTCATCCACCTTTATGAGAGTGATAAATGGAATGAATACGTGTGCCTTCACATGGAAACCTTGTGGATTAGGAAGTGCAGCGCGGAAAACAAGAAGTGCGTGTGTAATTTGGTGGCGTTGACGCTACTGTGATGAATAGGAGTTAGAGTAGGAATCCAGAGAGAAATTAAATTATGTGGAAAGTTTCCGTATTTGGAAATAAAGACCTACGCCGAAAATAACTACTGTAATTGATCGACAGGTAAAGAAAGTATCCATGGGCTTTTATAAACAGTGTATGAGCAGTAAGTTTCGGTCTCATCACACCTGTAGCAGCTGGTTTAAACTTCCTCTACGTTTTTATTTAAATGTACCTTCTTTGTAGACAGCTATTTCTAGTGACTTGGTTCTTATCTTTAGTATTTTAATAAGATAATAAGTACAACTAACTAAAAACTTGAATGAGTGACAAGCTTCAATTCTGTAGTGTGAAAAGTGAGAAAACAGCTTTTTAACAGCTATCTAATGAAGAAGGACAGATGAACAGGTGCAGTGGTACTGTTCCTCACGATCCTGATACTGATTCCAACCTACACCGTGGGCCACCAAACCGTCCATCCTTACGTAGTCGGGGAAATTGGCACCAAATTTGCTTGGGCGCAGTACAACTCTCTCCATTCTACGTGGGGACGTCCTAGTACTCGAAGAAGGTTCTACTCCACCAGCGTTCAACCACAGCCAAACACATACGCAAAAAGTTCAAAACCTTCGTAGTTATTTGATACAAGGAAACCAATAGAATGCGAGAAGTGCTGGGATCTGTAAGGTAAATATGAAGCAGTCATTTCCAAAAAAATCTAGAACTGAACGTGTCGATGTGGAGAACACAGAACCAGAGTTTAAGGTTTCTCAACTGCGCCTTACTTTCATATAGCCGTAAGTCATCTATGTTGCAACTGCAATAGATTGGAAACTTCTTAATTAGTACCATATCACATTAAAGCGTAAAAGCGTTGCCGAGATTCCTGACGGGTGCACCGTGCATTAAACATCATCGGGCATTGTACAGGTGTTTGAATACATATTTGGCGCATAGAATGACATTCGTAACCTTATCGATCCATCAAGTCAGTGTCTTCTTATTCTAAAAAAACAAGTTCTGTAGCAACTTGCCAATCCCAAACAAATAAAGGGCTTAGTTAGCCAGAACGTGGAAGCGGACCCACGACCATCTACTAATTGCAAGGCACCTCTAGGTTCCCCCTCAATTCTTTCTTTTTAGAAAATACTTCAGAAACTATAGCATATAAAAACTTGCTTACGTAAGCAAATCAAACAACACGACCAGATTTAGTAGTCGTAGTTGAAAAAATTACTAGATCGATAACGTTATAAGATTTTCGTGTCATTCATTGAGAAGGGTCTCTAACGGTCTGTTTGAAGTGGTGCTCTGCTCCCATATGTCACTGTGAATAAATAGCGGCAGAGGAAAGCGTTCCTACCCTGATGTCGATCGATGAAAATTGTAGCTAAGAACCACATATAATTTTTTTCTGTGCAATAAATATCAGAAAGTGTAACGAAAAGTGGCATATGCCGTCTCGATAGTCAGTCTGAGGTATTTGCTGTGACATTATTCAAAGTCACACAACGAAGGAATCATAATGTCGGAACCGAAACACACGAAGGCGCTTTTTGTGAGGTGGGGATTTCTTCGTAACATCGCATACATGTTTTTCCTTATGCAAATGTAATAACAATAATATCCTAAGCCAAGAATAAGACATCAGCCCGGCTATCTCAGGACTCCAGGGAGAATTGCACGACCAGCATTCTACGACATTCAAGATGAAATGAAAATCCTTAAGCAGCAACTGAAGTCACACGTAAAGTTGGAAGATCTACGTGGACAATGGATACGAGGAAACGAATCGAATGCGAGAAATGCTGAAATCCGTGCAGTAGACGTGAAGACGGATCATATAAATAAATGATTAAAAAAAATAAGACAACGTTAATAATCAGTTGCTGGAAGCTCAGCCTCAGAGAAAAACAAGCAAATGTCGTCATAGGAGGGTTTCTATTGCTGGAACGTTACTGAACACACTTTCCTCGATTCTCTTCCGACGTAGTAGAAGAGTTCCTCAGCATTTTCTATAATTAAATAACAGACAGTAAATTTATTCCATGGACTATAATCCATTTAAGATTCCCTATGATATGCAGCTTTCACCAATTATCCAGTGCGCAGATTTTCAAAACAGCGATACGAACAAGAGGGCAGAGAACCGCAGTAACGGATATGTCCGTAAAATAAGGTAAAACTCGTCTATAGTCATTCATAGTCATAATGAAATAAATCAGTCCAACTCGGAAAAGTGCCTCGACAATTGTACGCTACTACGATCATTATCGTTGAGCTGAAAGATCTACTAATTCGCTTCCAGCTGATATATCGTATTTCTCACTAAACTGCTCCCTTTGGATAAGGATAAATTAATCTCATATCCATCTTTGAACCTCAAGGAAATGGCATTCATGGGAAATATATTTGTCTCTGATTATCCACTCATGGTCAATTTAACGACGCCTCTAGATTCTCCAGCTTTGCATAGGTAGCTCGAAAGTTTGATTATATCTTACTTCCAGGATTGAACACGTATAAGCTGGTGAACTAGTAGTGGCCAAGACTATCGAACAATCGAAATGATGGCGGTAAGAGTGTCTCATAGCGCTCAGTGAAAGAGGATTCCTCGAATCAAACTGGCAATGAAAAATCATAGTTCAGACATTAACCAAGATTTTGTGAATCATGCGAACCTAAAAAGTGATAAAACTTAACGGAGTAAGAGAGCAGAATCCTTTAGCGACTGAACACGGGATATTTGCATAATTGAAAGACCGCTAATCTAGTGATCACACTTGTTCACCAAGGCTCTACAAGAAAAATGTTATGGATTTCCTTCTCTCCGAGAGAGAGGGATTCAGTGGGATACCGTGGCACGTGGCGGGGCTAATGGATGCTTAACTAAGGCTTGCCTGATTCACTCTATAATGAGCATAATATCAGATCATGGAAGGAATACAAGCTGAACTGGTGTTAACTATGACTTCAGCACTACTTCAGTAAGCTGGTTAATACACAAAATATGACAGTTGATTGAAAAGTTTTACTTACGAAAAGCTCTTGTTTAGCTGGCGTGAAGTTGGTACCGATTTTGTTACTGTTGTTGTTGCTCGATGAACGACGTTTCTGTGACATCGCACTCCTCAGAGCCTGGACATATTATATGTAACAATAACCACATAATTCGGTGAAATCTATAGTATCAATGAAGATCCAGCACGTAAATAAACGTCAAATTTTCAAAAACTACTCAAAGTGGTGCTGGACCACCCATGAAGTAAAAATTGTTTTTTGTTCAATTAATTTTTTTTGATCTATTTTAAAAAATTTCTAAAAATGATGTCAAGTTCACAAATCGATGCAAAATTTTTTGATAAACGCCCCATGGGTGGGTCTCACTCACTTCACTATCCCTCGCGAATAACACACGGGTGATCCAGCTGCACGGTGAGTAGTTTTTGAAAAATTGACGTTAATTTATACGCTGGATTTTCATTAATACTGTATATTTCACCAAATTATGGAGCTGCTGTTATACACAATAGTTCCTAGGTCCTGAGAAAGGCGAAATCGCCAAAACGTCAGCTACCAAACAACAACAACAATAATAACTTCTATCAACCTCGCATCAGCTCAACAAGGGCATTTCTTAAAAATATATACGTCGATATATCGATTATTTATTCCCAAATTTATGGAAAATCGATCTTTTAATTCAAAATCGCTGCGTAATGGTAGTTCGATTTGTGTAATTAGGAAGATTTCACATCTACTGCCTAGAAATGCTAAGCTTTCATCAGAACTTAAAACTTTCCATTGCAATGAGAAAGCTTAAGATTTACGAGGTAAGTAACCGTTCATCAAAATTTTATGCTAGAGAATAGCAGAGTTCACAGTTGTTTGTGATGGCTGATGGGTTTTTGTGAAGGATTGTTAATTTGCGCGATATTAACTCTATCCATAAGACCCAGATAAGATCTCCATTCACTTAATACCGGTCATTTTTGTAAGAGACTCATTTGTTCAGAAGAAAACTAACCTATCCGTCACTAACCGTACTTTGGTCACTTGTCATGAGCTAAGAAAAGTAGAATCCAATTGAGACGACTCATCTCATTGATTAAATTCTCATTGAAACATATAAGAAGAGTTTAATTTGAAGAGGGTTCAATTGAATTTGAAGTAAGCGTAGAAGGCATAGGAAACGATAAGAAAACTGAATAACATAAAGACTCCAGCTTGGAACGAAGGCATACTCTCCAGGAAATCATCAACCAAAAGAATTTTTGACATGGGTGGAATAGCTCACAACGGAATTGAACCAGTTTCAATAGAATCAAGGCGCATACTGGTGGATAATTAACCAAAAAAGGGATCATAATATCAAGCAATTTGATACCGCACACTCTTGGGGCGCTCAACTTCCGCTAGTTCGGATGAACGTGGATAAGAATGGTAAGGTCACTACATACGGTTAAGCACATGTGAGAAGACGACCTCATTTCGATCGACGAAAAGTGAAGCTGCGAAGTGCTTCATCTAAAATCTTGAAAGAACTTTAAGGAAAAGTGCAAAGGCAGGAAATTATAGTGACAACACGACTATGTGAACAAATGACGCTAGTATTCTGTATGAGACTTCGTCGTAGAGGTTAAAGTCCCGATTCAAAGTCAGAATATGCTTTTTCGTAAATATACTAAAGGATTCCCTATCCTAATATACTAAAGGCCCAGTGGATAAATCGAAATGAACACAAACGCTCATTTATCACAAACCAAGGTCTACGAATCGATTAGTAGTCTCGAATCCGCTTAAGGGATAAGAAGCTATTATCGCCTATCAGTTTTTTTTCTTCTCCTTAACCTGGCCCGGCCAGCACTCATCCAAAAATCTTCAACCGGAAGCCGAATGCACAAATTAGAAGATTTTCGTTGGTGACGGTTGTGAGAAAACGGACCGAATGTGTGGTGTGCTGGGATTCACGCAACATGTCATGTCCGGGCCCTATAAAAATTGCATGCTTCCTATTTAAAAATTTCACTTAAATTTTGCAATGGTTTAAATTTAATAGGCCCTCTAAATCAGCCTTAGAAAACAACAGGAGTAGAAATCAGAGCTGTCAGATTTACTCAGTTTTTGTTTTCGTTGCTTTACTTAGTACATAGTTGAGCCCTTTTACATATCCTTCAGACCTCAAGACTTTTTCTGCTTGTTTTGCTATTTTGCAACTGTCATCCATAAAATTCCTAAGATTCGGATGTGGATTCGGCAGCAACTTGTGGATCTGTTACCACCACTCACTGGTATGAAACGCTGCCCGAGTGTGATTCTTCCTGAAGTCCCGAGACAGCTTTTGAAAGAAAGTAGTTAGGTCTTCACCAAAGACAGAACCACAGTTATCCGGTATGTTAGTAAGAGAAGAAACCAATAGGTCCTCAAGTTACTGATAAATCAACAGGACGGTTGGGAACCTAACCACGATCATTGAGGACAGTTTCAAGAAAAGGAAATAAATGGAAGCATTGTTCGGAAAAACGAGAAAAAAAATCTACCTGAATATTTAAGTATGACAGACGGACACATCACTTTGTTGGACTGAAAAAACGACCACAAAGAATACAGGTGTCGCGGAATGGTCACAATATTTTGAAGTTTCCTAAACGATGAACTACGATGTGCAGCCAGAACCCTCTTTTCATCAAGTTCTCCCAAATTGCTGGACTCGGTTCGTCCATCCAGAAACCCATCTAAAGATAAACTAAGGTCGTAAATCACTAGCATTCCGTTAGAAACATGGTTGCACAGTGGAAAATACCCCACCGATACTAAACTACAGGCGAATTCCTGTGGGTTGTTCCAGGAGACGCCTGCACCCTTGTGGAGTCCATTTTACAGTCTCCTCCGTTGTTTCCATTATATGACCGGCTCCTCCATATTTCGACATTGATATACGTTTCCTTGGGTAGCGAAGATGGAACAGGTTTCTAAGATCTGATCTGAGCATTCCGGTTAAACGTTCTGAGTACCTGTAATATTTCAGAAGACGTCGTTCAGGCGTTTTGTGAGTAGTGCGCAGTACTCCTGACGAAGTTGAAGTTCAGCCCACGACTCAACTGCATAGCAGATTGCTGGATGGCTCTTGAATAGAAAAGATGACAGCGAATTTTCGGTTTCCTTAGTTGCTCAAAAGCGCACGTTTACCGCAGTGGTTAGAGGTGCCATGCAATAGAAATGGGTTCGATCCCGCGCCACAGGCTCACCAAGCCTTCCATTCCGGCGAGCTCTGCAAATTAAATTAATGCCAGAATTATTTAGAAGGAAGGGCGCCTGCTGCGCAGTGGTTGGAGGTGCCTCTGCGACACATACGTGGAATCGATTCCCGCGCCCATGTATTCTAATGAATCGCCCACCAAGCCTTCCATCCCTCCGGGGTTGGCAAATTGGTACCAAACTTGTCTGGGAAGATAGCAGCATTGGCTCGATACATCGGTAGGCCACCGCGAGTCATTGTAAAGGCCAGATATGCCTTCAATCACCTCCAATGATACTTAATGAAGTCGAATGCATGCGCATTCCTCAGTGATTGATCAACGCCGAGAGCTTTACCGTTTATCTTTTTACCTAGAAGGATAGCAGCAGTGATTCGATTCACAGGTAGGCCACGGCCATATGAGCCAGATGCGCATTCTGTCACCTCTAGCAATGCTTGATGAAGTAGAATCCATGGCGCATCCCTCTGGGATTGATCAGCGTAGAGGGCTTTATCATTTAATCATCTTCTTAGTTGGTCGGTCGATTCTTTGAGAGACCAGAACGCAGCCCATGCTGCTTGTCGAATTCCTCCTTCATGTTGTTCTCTATGTTCACTTAACGCTCTAGGTACACTTACGAAGTGAGCCCTGTAATCAGAGGACCATCCAGTTTGATCTACGATAACAGTCATATAGATCCCTTATATAGGAGGGTTTCTAACGAACGCTAATAGAATTACATTCGTTTCGATACTGACAAACGCTTTTTCACAGTCAACAAAGGTTAGGGTTTGGGACAGGTGGTATACTCGACAAACTTCTGTGACCCTTGACATGGCTTGGGCGTGGTCGTATGTACAAGAAAATTTTCCTGTCGAAATCCTGCTTGTTTAACTGGCTACCCAAAAGCCGACGTCGATATGCTCAGCAGGATAACCTTCGTGAAAAGCTTGTAGAACAGATTCAACAAATATCGGACTATATTTACGAAGATCTCTTCGGTCGCCTTTCTTGGGCAGATGACCGTGCGCAACGTCCTCCACTGAACTGGAATTTTTCCTTTGCGAAAATAATGCTATGTGGGTTGCGAAAGCTGCATGTTATTTGTGAATTTCAACTAAGGAAGTCAGCAATGATATTATTGTGTCCTAGAGCTATGACATTTTTCATGCCTTCCAGGGCAACTTGAACCACCGAAGAAAGAATTTCAATTGATTTTTCTCCGGCGCAGATTGAAGAGTCCGGAACGAAATTGTGGAACGAAGAAAGTTGGCGTAGAACGTTTCCGTTATCAACTCCATGTCAGGTGAGAAGTTTCAGTGATCCCATCTTCATCCATTGGGGCTGACCGCTGATCTGCAGAGTTTTATACTCTCACAATTCCCGACGACCGTTCTCAAGACTGGTATATTTTTGTGCTGGTTCTGGCAGTTTCTTCACCCTATCCTAATGCAGATCTTTCCACAGAGCTCTTCTGCAAAAGGTATTTATTAATATTTGTGTTAAGCGTGTTGCAGTATAGTCAAGCTTCAGTTTTCTGCTATTCTCGAGCAACTCATTAGTGGCAATGGAGATGCAATCTGATCTTTTTGTTTGTGAAAGTGAATCGAACTCGGCGTAAATTTTAAGTCCTTCTACAAGCAGCTCGCAATCTCCTATCGTGTCTTTATTTATCTATCCTCTTCTGTCATTAATTACCTGGTTATGGAGGTGTTCGGCTGAGTAAGTTGCCGTCAATTTGACCTTTCCAGACTCTGAGAAAGGCGAAATCCTCCGAAACGTCAGTTTAAGCGGAATAAAAACTAAAATAACATTTCCTATTTGCTCAAAAAGGACATAAAAATTTTTTGATATTGATTCATTCTCTCGCATCCATCGTCCTCGAAGACTTTCGAACTTTTGGCATCTAGCCGAGTCCTAAGACAGCCTGTTTAGTGCGTCCCGACTTGGATTGAAGGTAGTTAGCTTTTCCAAGCAAGTTCGGTACAAACCTTCAAACGTCGGAGTGATGAGTGGCTTGGTGGGCTAAATGCGGAGACGAACTAGCACCGTACTCGCAATGAACGGCGCTGGCTACTATTGTGCTAACCTCCTTCTGTCTACAAACATTACGGTGACTAAAAAGTTGGTAATAAAATAGCAGTAGAGTGGAAAATCAAAGTCTATAACAAACGATAGAGAGAACTACAACAAAGTAACTTAGAGACCCTGTGCCTAAGAGTGTTACCAGATCACCAACGTTCAGATGAGATGGTGATTTAAAAAGTTTTAACAAATATGATTGGTGATTGTTGTTGATGATGATTGGTGCATCGAGGGGCTCCCACTACTGATTTGTTCGCCCGATCATCTCATGAAATTGGCCTACGCAGTAGAGTCTTTTCACTCTCTACGAACCCGAGGGAGGTGCACGTAGCGCAGTGGCCGGAGCGCCTTAAAACAGACACGAGATCAATCCCGCGTTCCTGGCTCACCAAGCTTCCCATCCTCTCTAGGTCAGCATATTGGTATCAGACTCGTCTGGAGGGATAGCAGTAGTGTCTCCATAAATCGGTAGGCCACCGCGAGACACTGTAGAGGCCAGGTATGCATTCAGTCACCTATAACCGTGCTTAATGAAGTCGAATGCATGGGGCATCTCTCAGAGATTGATAAACGCTGAAGGCTCTATTCTGTTCTACCGTTTTTGCGAACACGAAGAGCTTTATATTCAATTATCTTCCAGGATATCCGTAATGAGGTGTTGCTGTTATGTCAGCAAAGTTTCTGTCGTTCCTCCAAACATCGCGAAGAATATCTTTGCACATGAATTTCCGACGAATTATATCCACTCAAAGTGATCGTCAACGGTATTGCCTCTTCAAAACGTTTCTGATTATTGTAAATCTATATTTCGTATTGATATTGGAGATCTTGGGTTGCCAACGAAAGCAATAGATGGAAGTGTGAAATCTGTTGCTATCCACTGCCTTATGCTTCTTACAAGCTTATCAAGTCTATTATTGAAGCGTTTGGCTTAGTAGATTGTATATCAGCAAGCCCTTCCAGGCTCTGAAGAAGGCGATACTGCCGAAACGTCAGCTAGCGTTGTATTGTATTGTGTTTTTCTATGGAAGTAAATGTATGGTGTTTGAAAACCTCGCGATTGCTGAACAAGAAAATGACGCATTCATATACCAAAAATTAAGAGAAAGTCGGTCCTGGGAACTATTACAAGATATACCAGCAAAATACTTTCGACTTGTGAAGGAAGCATTGTCACTAAGACAGAAGATTGTCTTAGCTAGACAGCAAATCAACTTTCTCGGCATCTGTTTTCAACATCGAGTCGTGCCGAAGTTTATAAAACGAAAGCGACTTCACGAGATATGCGGTCAACCAGAGGGCAGCCAACAAGTACGAGGCATAAGCAAGCAGAACGAGATGTTTGCCAGATGAAGAAGTGTGCAACGAAGGAACATTTTTGTGCTTTGTATTCGGAGGATCGCCTTTGGAGGAGGATAGTTGGTGGGTCAATATTGATATGCGATTTTATTAGATCTAATGCCAAAGTAACCTTACAACGGAAATTTGAGGATCTTTTGGGTAATTCACACGTCTCAGCTTCAAGAAACAACCACAAACGAATTTCTTACGTTTCTGATAATAGTCAAAGTGGAGTTGATAATGCACCAAGAAAATCTATGGTCACCGTGATTGGAGGCATAACAATACCTGAGAATGGGCGCTCGCTATTAGAATCGGGCCCAAGTTTTGCACCATCACAGTGCATTTCTAAAACGACCCTGCGTAGGATAGCATGCAACCTTCACGAGCTTCAAGATCGACTCCACTATCAGGCCAAGCAAGAAACATCAAATAGAGATAAAAATCAAGAGGCGGCGACACTACCACCATCTCCTTTCCCTAAAACGTTTTTTAGACAGCAGGACCCTAACGATGGAGTTGACATAAAATTCCGCGTGTTTTCGGACGGCGTTCGCAAGATCCTTGATCACTACCGCGATAGAAAGTTTATCTCTAACCTAATAGCCGCACAAAAATGTGGCATGCGGGAAATTAGAGGATTAAACTTTAATAAACTCGAAAACAATAAGATTGTCTGTTAGTGATAAGGGGGGAGAGTTCGTAGTTATCCCTCGCCAGCTGGATGTTGAGATAACAGAGGAACATCTTAGTGATGCTACTCTCTATCGCCCATCCTCTGAAAAGGAATATAAAAGTCAATACCGCCACCTACCGGGACTTCACTCACTGGAAGCAGTTGAGTAGGATAATAGCAACAAGCTAAAGCTAAACAATCAATGGGTCAGCGTGGCAAAGGCTGCGGGTTTAAAATCATCGGTTATTTCACACTTTAAAATCGATAGACCAACATGTCCCGTCCTATACCTACTTATTAAAACACATAAGTTGGTATCACCTGATGATCATGCGTCAACCAATCCGTCATCATTTAAGGTTAGACCGATCATCAGCTGTGTAGACGGGCCAACGGATAGAGTAACCTGGTTTTTAAGCCTGATACTTACCCAGTTGCTTAACCACATTCCAGCTCACTTCACGAACACCCAAATGTTCCTAGAACGTCTACGTAATGCGTCTCCTAATAACGCGTACGTGATGGAGTCTTTCGACGTTACCGCACTGTACACCAACGTGTAGAATGACTCCTCAACGCAAGCCATCTACGAACTTCTTGTTGAACATGAAGGAAGAATAAATATGCATGGCTTGTCCATCCAGCAGCTAATGGCTCTCTTAAAGGAGTGCCTAAACTGCTCGATTTTCAGATGGTCTAGGAAATATTTCGCACAAATGAGGGGGTTGGCAATGGGACAGCGATTGGCACCAAGCCTTGCCATTGAGTTTATGTCTAAGATAGAAGCCCCTGTTCTCGATCTCCGGCCACTACTCTACTGCAGATATGAAGATGATTGTTTTATCGTCTTCTCTACGCAGGAGGAGATGGACAAATGCTTTGAATTATTGAACGAGCAGTCCGAGTACATAAAGCTCACCAAGGAGAAACCGAGAGAAAACTGGATTCCGCTTTTGGACGTCCAAATAAACCTATCAAGTAGCGGTTACCTGACAAAGTGGTATCAAAAGCCAAGTAACAAGAACATTCTTGTTTATTTCCTTTCTTCCCACCCTTCACACACAAAGAGGGCGACTGTGAGAAACATGTTTCGAACAGCCACCTCTGTGTGCACTACCACGGAACTAAAGGAAGAATCGCGCGACTTGGCTCGGCAGATAGTCATCTCCAATGGCTACGAAATAGTAACCCCACGAGGTAAATTTACAAGGAGAACGACGCGCCCACGTGAAACACTTGGCCAAAAGAAAGTCCCGTTTATATTGCCTTTTATTAGCGATGAAGGAAGCGTAGCTATAAAACGATGCTTAAGAAGGGCAGGTCTAGAGCAATCGGTAGCGATGGTTGAAATACCACCGGCTACTCTACGTAGTCAACTAGTTCGTTACCGCTAGTATGACCGTATGACCGTCTGTGTGGAACAACAAATTGCGTAATTTGACTTTACGGCAGGGACGGTGGTTGCATGAGTTCACATACGATATGCCTGATCTCTTGTAATAATTGCGGAGATGAATATGTTGGCGAAACGGGCAGACCTTTGTGTATCCGTATAAAAAAACACCTAGATGGCAAACGAAAACTAAGACGAAGCACCCCACTAGGCACGCACAGGATACAGAAGCATAGCGGAGACGATTTTGAAGTAAAAGTCAATATCCTTGCACAGGAGTCCAAAACGCCAGCGCGAAAACTCCTAGAGGCTTTTTGGAAAAATGCCAAAAACCCTACAATGAATAGCAGGGATGAATGCCCGGAGTTCATACGCGACCTGATCCCGTACGTTCGCATCGATTTTTGATGTGGGATGGTGCAGTCGTCAACCACATGCGACTATAATCAGCTGTTCTAAACTTCCTCATTGGAAGTCACGAAAAAGCGGTGGGTTTTTTCGAGAAGCTGTTGATTATGTAATTACCAAAGAGGCTTTCGTCTTCTTGTAAGTGTTATTGAAGCGTTTGGCCTAGTAGATTGTATATCAGCAAGCCCTTCCAGGCTCTGAAGAAGGCGATACTGCCGAAACGTCAGCTAGCGTTGTATTGTATTGTGTTTTTCTATGGAAGTAAATGTATGCTGTTTAAAAACCTCGCGATTGCTGAACAAGAAAACGACACATTCATATTCCAATGCCGAGGTTAAGAGAATTAATACAAAGCCGATCTAGGAAACAGCTCTTATTATTCCTGCTATACTGCGTGAAAGTCGACCATGAGATGTCCAACATCACCTTGTAATAGAGAAAAATTTTGGTGTACTTCTCCAGTAAACTCATTCACCATCGGTAGCAATTTCGATACGGTTCTTGCCCACTGGCTGCGGCTTCTTCAGATGTTCCCACACTTTTGTTGAACCAGGCGCCTTCGGATTTCTCGGATATGACGATATGCTTTTAGTGACGCGTTCTCAGATAACTTGAAGCTAAACATTTGGCAGCATTCTTTTCTCTAGCGTTACTGAAGAAATTCGCGAAATAATGAGGTGATGAGCGCGATTATTCCATGCTTACAACAACTATGAAACAATGTTTAACGTTTTGTTTTCTGCCTTCTATAATTTTCATGGCAGGTTACTAAGCGAAATACAACCACAACGTTGCTGAGATATTTGCAAAACTCTGGACCGCAGGTGTCTATGGTGGGGAACGAACGCGCTATTATCCTTTCCGGGGAGTAACGCGTTCACCACCACACCATGCGGGTCCTTTGTTTCG